>JAKOOJ010000029.1:3065000-3103371 GCA_022577455.1 Arizona elegans
CCCTAAGACATAGATCAGCCATCCATTCCAAGACAAAGAAATCTTAACCCATTAGTCGCCTTTTCCTTAAAAATGCTTCATTCTCTCCCAATGCCATATAGCAGTGATGGCTAAGAAGGGGGGGGCACGGGAGGTCCACGTGCGTGTGTACCCACACCCATAATTCTATGAACCCCACCCTGCCTCTCTAGGAGTCTCTGGAGGCTGGGGACAGCAAAAACATCACTTCCTGTCCAACCGGGAGTTGGGAATGGGCCGTTCAGACCTCCGGAGGGCCTCCGAGGGAGTGGGGAAGGCTGTTTTTGCCCTCCCCAGATGCATAGAGAGGATCTGGAGCCAGGTGAGAAAGAAGAATGGGCCTTCCCCACCCCACCTCAGGCCCTCCAGAGGCAGGAAACAGCCTGTTTCCCTACTTCTGGTGGGCCCAGAAGGCCTGAAAATCAGCTAGCCGGTGCGCGCATGTGCGCCAGAGCTGAGCTGGCGTGCCCACTGATATGACTACGCGTGCCACCTGTGCCTTCTATTCTATTCTATTCTATTCTATTCTATTCTATTCTATTCTATTCTATTCCATTCCATTCCATTCCATTCCATTCCATTCCATTCCATATTCTATTCTATTCTATTCTATTCTATTCTATTCTATTCTATTCTATTCCATTCCATTCCATTCCATTCCATTGCATTCCATTCCATTCCATATTCTTTTCTTTTCTATTCTATTCTATTCTATTCTATTCTATTCTATTCCATTCCATTCCATTCCATTCCATTCCACTCCACTCCATATTTTCTATTCTATTCTATTCTATTCTATTCTATTCTATTCTATTCTATTCTATTCTATTCTATTCTATTCTATTCTATTCTATTCTATTCTATTCCATTCCACTCCACTCCACTCCACATTTTCTATTCTATTCTATTCTATTCTATTCTATTCTATTCTATTCTATTCTATTCTATTCTATTCTATTCTATTCCATTCCATTCCATTCCATTCCATATTCTATTCTATTCTATTCTATTCTATTCTATTCTATTCTATTCTATTCTATTCTATTCCATTCCATTCCATTCCACTCCACTCCATATTTTCTATTCTATTCTATTCTATTCTATTCTATTCTATTCTATTCTATTCTATTCTATTCCACTCCACTCCACTCCACTCCACTCCACTCCACTCCACTCCATATTTTCTATTCTATTCTATTCTATTCTATTCTATTCTATTCTATTCTATTCTATTCTATTCTATTCTATTCCATTCCATTCCATTCCATTCCATATTCTATTCTATTCTATTCTATTCTATTCTATTCTATTCTATTCTATTCTATTCCATTCCATTCCATTCCATTCCATTCCATTCCATTCCATTCCATTCCATATTCTTTTCTTTTCTATTCTATTCTATTCTATTCTATTCTATTCTATTCTATTCTATTCTATTCCATTCCATTCCATTCCATTCCATTCCACTCCACTCCATATTTTCTATTCTATTCTATTCTATTCTATTCTATTCTATTCTATTCTATTCTATTCTATTCTATTCTATTCTATTCTATTCCACTCCACTCCACATTTTCTATTCTATTCTATTCTATTCTATTCTATTCTATTCTATTCTATTCTATTCTATTCTATTCTATTCCATTCCATTCCATTCCATATTCTATTCTATTCTATTCTATTCTATTCTATTCTATTCTATTCTATTCTATTCTATTCCATTCCATTCCATTCCACTCCACTCCATATTTTCTATTCTATTCTATTCTATTCTATTCTATTCTATTCTATTCTATTCTATTCTATTCTATTCTATTCTATTCCATTCCATTCCATTCCATTCCATTCCATTCCATTCCATTCCATTCCATTCCATTCCATTCCAAACTGTTGTAAGTTCTGCACTATTAAAAATGTGGCTCTTTTAACATGCATGCAAACAACGCATGACGAACAATCGATTTTCAGTTTTTGGGGCAAGCAGCATGGATGCTACAGCTAATAAACTAAACCAAATAACTGCGGCTTGAATTTGATCAATCAAATGGTGTATTTCTGAACTGAAAAACAGCATTTCATGGCTTGCTCACCCTGGGCGCCTCCGTTGCCACAAGAAATGCAATCTAACTAAACCCGTCCACCACGTATTGTTTATGGTTCTCCAGAGTTTATTTACAGATAACTTAGAGATCCTTTCAATCTTCCGTGGGGTAGAGCATGACTGAGTAATAATTTGCTATTGATTTTCTATTATGTTTACACTTTGGCTGGTTTTCATTGTCATGTTCTGGAGACACTTCCATTTGTTTCCCGAAATTGGAGAGTTCAAGTCTCTTTCTACTTATCCAATTCGTTGTTTTTACAACATAAAATTTTATGACCGCTGACCATTTTGGGAAAAAGTAAAGCTGGACAGAAGGAAGGAGGAAGAAAAGCCAGATTTCCAGAAGGCCAGGAAAGAGAGGAAAGAAGGATACGGATAGTCCTTGAATTATGACCGCAGTTGGGATAGAAGTTCCCGTTGTAAGTCCTTGCAATTGTTAAGTCAAGTCGGAGCTGATTTTGTGACATTTCACACAGGTCATTAAGCAAGTCAGCATGATTGTTCAGCTAGTAGCTGATTCTGACAGCGAGGAGGCTGGTGTGGTGCTGCACCAGCAGCCTGTGTAGCTGGCACTCAAGTCAGACAATGAAGAGGCTGGAGAAGATGTGGTGCCAGAGGCGGGGAATTCAGCCAGGGCCTTCAGAACCTCCAGAAGCTCCCATAAGTGAAGAGGAAGAAGAGGAGGAACCTCTTATCGATGGGTGCACAGAGCTGCCAAAAGGCAGGAGTGGCTCCTCAGGAGGAGGTCTCCTGGAGAGTAAGGCTTGGGGCTAATTGGCCACTCCCTTAGCCTATTTAAGGAGGAACGCCGATTGAAGCAATTTGCAGGGAACAACTTTGTTCACATACCTTCGTGTCTTGTCTTGCTTATCTTTTTTTTTTTTCTGCCAACCATAGTAAGCTTTCAGTTATTATTCTTTGAATTCTTGGCGGCTGTTAATGCAATTAATTAACAGCCATTGTTGTAAAAGACTGGTTTATTTAGTAAACTAAGGTTTGAACGGACTTTGTGTGTGCTGCGTTCTTTGGGGTCCGTAGCTGGGGCAGAACAACCACATGATGGTTGTTAAGCGAATCACATAGTCATTAAGTGAACCCAGCATCCCCAAGGGATTTTTGGCCAAAATTGGCAAAAAAATTGCAATCACATGCTGGCAGGGCGCTGCAGCCAGTTGTAACTGCGAGACATTGCCACGTGCCTGAATGGTAGTCACATTGTGGGGGAGGTATGATGGTTTCAAATGTGACTCCAGATCGTAAATCACATTTTCCAAGACTGTCATAACTGTGTGAACCCTTGTTAAATGAACGGTCATAAATCCAGACTACCCGTGAGTGCAACCATCCCATTTACACACTTAAATTTTTGTCCCGTGCTTACAAATTGCATCGGTTTCAGTTCATAGGATTGCAATTCAGCAAGGAAGGAAGGAAGGAAGGAAGGAAGGAAAAGGAAGAAAGAAAGAAAGTAAGAAAGAAAGAAAGAAGAAAGAGGGTAGGAGTGAGAGAGAGAGAGAGAAAGAAAGAAAAAGAGAAAGAAAGAAAGAAAGAAAGAAAGAAAGAAGAAAGAGGGTAGGAGTGAGTGAGAGAGAGAGAAAGAAAGAGAAAGAAAAAGAAAAAGAAAGAAAGAAAGAAAGAAGAAAGAGGGTAGGAGTGAGAGAGAGAGAGAAAGAGAAAGAAAAAGAAAGAAAGAAAGAAAGAAAGAAAGAAGAAAGAGGGTAGGAGTGAGAGAGAGAGAAAGAGAAAGAAAAAGAAAAAGAAAGAGAGTGAGAGAGAGAGAGAGAGAAAGAAAGAGAAAGAAAAAGAAAGAAAGAAAGAAAGAAAGAAAGAGGGTAGGAGTGAGAGAGAGAGAAAGAGAAAGAAAAAGAAAAAGAAAGAAAGAAAGAAAGAAGAAAGAGGGTAGGAGTGAGAGAGAGAGAGAAAGAAAGAGAGAAAGAAAGAAAAAGAAACCGAAACAAAGAAAGAAAGAAAGAAAGAAAGAAAGAAAGCTTTCTAGCTTTCATTTTTCTCCACAAGATTTTGTTCTGTCAAAGGTTTCTAGCTTGTAATTTTATCTGAACGATTATCATGCAAACTTCCCTCCTCCAAGGGACAACAGGTAGAAAAAGGAATTCCTTGCCAAATTTTGATTCTGAGTCATCCAAGCCAAGCATAACATCTGAAAGGCCGGGAACATATGGCAGCCTTACCTACTCTGTGCCTTCCAGATGTGTTCCTGATTATAGATCTGCCAGCCAAACACACAAAAGGTCTCGTTTCCCAGCATTGGCACCGACTGCCAGCCCTGATTTTTAAATCATCAATTGCAACAAGGGTTGTGGGTGGTTTTTGTTGTTGTTTTTGTTTTTTTAAAATTTATTTTTATATGCCGCCCTTCTCCGGAGACTCAGGGCGGCTTACAATGCGTTAAGCAATAGCCTTCATCCTTTTTTATATTTTATACAAAGTCAGCTTATTGCCCCCACAAACCGGGTCCTCATTTTACCCACCTTAGAAAGGATGGAAGGCTGAGTCGACCTTGAACCTGGGGAGAATTGAACTCGCAGTAATTGCAGGCAGCTGGATGTTAAATGCTGCCTTAGTAGGAGGCATTGCCTTCTTCACAGGAATGAAATCTACTTACCTTCCCAACCGGTTTGGAAGTACACATGCTGCGTGGGCAGACCTCTGCGCATGTGCAGAGGGTAAAAAACAGGTTACTTCCTGGTTAAAACCAGGAGGTAACAACGACTGGGTGGGTGGGCGTAGCCTTGTGCTGCCATCGCTCCCGGTTCTCTGAACCGGTCCGAACTGGGAGCATTTCACCCTTGCTTCTTCCTCAAATTCATCTTCACATCATATTTTTTTCTCTCTCCCAAAAACAGAACATAATAGAATTCTTTATTGGCCAAGAGTGATTGGACACACAAGGAATTTGTCTTTGGTGCATATGCTCTCAGTGTACATCAAAGAAAAGATATGTTCGTCAAGAATCATAAGATGCAAGACTTAGTGATAGTCAGAGGATATTAAATAAGCAATCAAACCATACTAGGAAACTTCCTGGGGGAAGGATATTGCAAAATCCCCATTCCCTCCCCACGCCTGGGGGAAGGATCCTGCATAATCTCCATTCCCTCCCCACTTCTGGGGGAAGGATACTGCAAAATCCCCATTCCCTCCCCACTCCAGGGGGAAGGATATTGCAAAATCCCCATTCCCTCCCCACTTTGGGGCCAGCCTAAGGTGGCATTTGCCGGTTCTCTGAACTATTCAAAATTTCCGCTACCAGTTCTGTAGAACCTGTCAGAACCTGCTGGATTTCATCCCTGCCGCAGCCGTTTTGAGAGCCCTGTATTTCGGCACTTCCTCTCGCCCATCCCTTTTTTCGGCGCGACCGACGTACCTGAATTTCTTGATATTTTTTTCGGAGACTTTAATAAAGAGAACAATGGGATATATCTTGGCTTTGATTAAATCTTTGGTGCAGCCGATGCCGAGTTCGAGCAGGCAGTGTTTGTTCTGTAAACACAAAGTCAGGAAAAGGACTTCAGTTAAGTACATCATGTATGTGGGAGGTGGGGGGGTCGGATTTAGGCCCACACCATCTCCAACAGGATCAGATAAATTGGAATCCCGTGATTTGTGCCTCTGATACAGCTGGTTTTTCATCAAGGGCAGACGACGGCCTTCCAGATTGTCAAAAAGATTATAGAAATCTTCTCTAAGTAGCACTGTGGCACCAGCAAGGACTTCCTTTCACCCTCCCCGAGACCATCTATGCGCTTCACGACTGGGAAAAATCTGAACCTGCCTCTCCCTGTTCCTAGTCCAGCTCCGAAGTTAGCCCTGCGAGGTAGTCCAGACAAGATGCGTGGGCAGGAATACTAGTTCTCTCTTTTTTTGAAAAGTTACATTAACAGGCATATTTGGAAAGTATTTTTCCCTTGTCAGCGCCTGAGGGCAGGACAAGAAGCAACGGATGGAAACTAATCAAGGAGGGAAGCAGCCTAGAACGAAGGACAAATTTCCTGATATTTAGAACAATTAATCGGTGGAACAACTTGCCTCCAGAAGTTGTGAATGCTTCAACACTGGAAGTTTTTAAGAAGAGACTGAACAGCCACTTGTCTGAAATGGGAGAGGGCCGTGACGGCAAATCTATGGCATACGTGCCACAAGTGGCACATGGAGCCATATTGGTGGGCATGCGAGCTCAGCTCTGGCACACATGCATGTGCCGGCCAGCTGATTTTCGGGCCTTCCGGTCCCAGCAGAAGTTGGCAAACAGACCGTTTCCAGCCTCCGGAGGGTGTCCGGGGGAGTGGGGAAGGCTGTTTTTGCCCTTCCCAGGCTCCTAGAAAGCCTCTAGAGCCTGGAGAGGGCGAAAAAACAGGCCTACTGGGCCCACCGTGCCATCGCGTGCCAAAAGCGGGGGTCACATGAGGGGGGGGTCATGCCTGCGTGCATGCACGGGGTGGGGCGCATAGAATTATTAGGCACGCATGTGCGCGACAGCCCCTGCTCCCCCCCCGCTTTTGGCACGCGATGGTAAAAAGGTTAACCATCCCTTGTATAGGGTCTCCTGCTTGAGCAGCGGGTTGGACCTCCAAGATCCTTTCCAAGTCTGTTTATTCTATTCTATGCAGTTTGGAGAACCCTCAAATCCCACTGTTGGCGGGCCCTGGCCTGCCCTGCCCACTCCTCCCCTCCCAGAAATCCCCACGTAGCCTGTTTTGGATGCAGGTAAGTGCAAGGCACGTGCGGAGGCTCAGGGAGGGCAAAAAAAAAATGGGCCTGCTGGAAGTTCGGGAAGGCCGGAAATGGGCCCATTTCCCACCTCCCGAGGGCCTCTGGAGTCTGGGGAGGCTGTTTCACCCTACTTGAGGCCCGAGGAAAGCCTCTGGAGCCCGGGGAGGGCAAAAACGCCCCCCCCGTGGTGCAGGAGGCTGACTAGGCCACACCCACCATGGCCACACCCACCCAGCAACCAGGCAGAGAACCCCTTGCTAAAAGTTTTGAAGTCCACCCCTGGATAACAGAACAGGGGACTACACAACATGACCCGTGATGATTTTTGCACCCAAGAAAAGGAGAACAACCAACAAAGAAACCACACGGGGGGAATAAATGTTCTTCCCTTCCATTGGATGCCAACTGCACGTATTGTGTGACCTACGTTGCAAAAGGATTGGAAAACCTACCTTGGCAGCCACGGCCTCAAGATTTGCTGGGAAAATACATTCGTAAGTGTGCGGGTTTTTTTCCCGTGAGTAGATGATTGTCTCCGTGGAGTGCCTCCTGAAGAATTCTTCCTTGGTTATAATATCTGGGAGAGAAGGAAGGGAAAAAGAAAAGATGAAAGAGAAAGCTGGAAGGGCACATATGATGCCTTTGGATCAGTGGTGGGTTTCAAATTTTTTTTACTACCGGTTCTGTGGGTGTGGCTTGGTGGGCGTGGCAGGGAAAGATTACTGCAAAATCCCCATTTCCTCCCGATCAGCTGGGACTTGGGAGGCAGAGAATAGATGGAGGCAGGGCCAGTCAGAATTTTTACTACCGGTTCTCCAAACTACTCAAAATTTCCACAACGGTCGTAAGTGTGAAAAACGGTCATAAGTCCCTTTTTTCAGTTCTGTTATTGTAACTTCGAATGGTCATTAAATGAACTGTTGTAAGGCGAGGACTACCTGTATTGCTAAAAGGAGATTTTGCAAGCACAGATCTGTCTGTCTGTCTGTCCGTCCATCCATATCTTTATCTATCTATCTATCTATCTATCTATCTATCTATCTATCTATCTATCTAATATCCATCCATCATCTATCTATCTATCTATCTATCTGTCTATCTATCTATCTATCTATCTATCTAATATCCATCCATCATCTATCTATCTATCTATCTATCTATCTATCTATCTACTATCTATCTATCTATCTATCTATCCATCCATCATCTATCTATCTATCTATCTATCTATCTATCTACTATCTATCTATCTATCTATCTATCCATCCATCATCTATCTATCTATCTATCTATCTATCTATCTACTATCTATCTATCTATCTATCTATCTATCTATCTACTATCTATCTATCTATCTATCTATCCATCCATCATCTATCTATCTATCTATCTATCTATCTATCTATCTACTATCTATCTATCTATCTATCTATCTATCTATCTATCTATCTATCTATCTATCTATCTATCTACTATCTATCTATCTATCTAATATCCATCCATCATCTATCTATCTATCTATCTATCTATCTATCTATCTATCTATCTATCTAATCTTTTATAAAAAGTTTTTAAAATAATAATGACCTAATACAAGCGAAATTAAAACTGAGAAAGTGAAAAAGAGAAATAACAGGAAAAGCTACAAATGCAATAAAAAAGAGAAAAGAGGAAAAAAAGAGAAAGATATAAAGAAGCAGCTTCCAATATTCTTCACAACAGTTATAAGCACGATTATATCCTAACCTCTCCCTCTCAAATTACATCATAACTCTCTCCTTTTTATAATCTATCCTGACTAATCATTAAAACCATCAATCAAAAATGCCTTTTATTCCCATAAGAGGTGCAAATATGGGTCACTTTGAGACTATCCTATGGACAGCTGGATTTAATTTTGAAAAAAAAAAAAATCTCAAAAGGTTAGTCCTTGGAGCATCAGGGAGCCAAAACGCTATGAGGCAGGCCAAATCTTTGAAATCATTTTTAAAAATGTATTTCACCAAGAAAAAAAAATACACAATGCCCCAAAGTAAGACATTTATAGAATGAGGGAAACGAATAAAAGGGAATATTTATAGCTCAGGATTGAAATGTGGGGGCCTTGGTGCTCTCGGAGGAAGAGGAGGAGGAGGAGGAGGAGGAGGAGGAGGAGGAGGAGGAGGAACTGTGGGGTCCTTGGTGCTCTCTGATCTTGCTTATTTTTTTTTGCAGACATTTAATTACCTAACTAGGTAACATCATCAGTGCTGTTTGCTGTCTGTTTATGTGAGGGAAACACAGGTAAGAGGACGCAGACCCCAGGATGCAACAGAAGGAGCCAAAAGGATGCTGCGATTGCTGACATTACTGCTGATAAGAGATCGCGGGGGAACCCAAAGCCATCAACAGAAATACAATCAATGCTGTGGGTTATTCAATTCGCCAAAGTTAGGAGATTCTCAGAGTCCCATTCAGACCTCAACGAGCCTAGCGTGATGGGTCCTCCACGTCTCCCAAAGGATAAATTCCAATGCCTTTCCGATTGCAAGAACGAAATTAGAAATGTTTTGAAGCCGGAGGGCTTTGGGGGTGGGGGGGGAGGTCACCCTACCTGCCAAAGGGCGGGGGGGGGGGGCAGAGGAGGGGAGGGAGGCCGTCAGGACCAGCCACAAGTGGCATGAATGGGACCCCATCGACAAAAGATGAGACAAAGGATTGTGGTCCTTATTATCCTCGGATCCGCCAGCCTCAGGCTTTCGCTGGCGGAGAAGGTGTTTATGCTGGAACTAGTTAAATCTGGTGAACTTAAGCATGACCTATTTCGAGGAACAAGGGACGCTGGGAAGAAGAAGAAGAAGAAGAAGAAGAAGAAGAAGAACAAGAAGAAGCAGCAGCAGCAGCAGCAGCAGCAGCGGTGTCTGGTGTAATTGCTAGCCCGTGTTGTGGTGTCAAGATTCTTCGGAGAGAGACACGGTTTCAACAAAGAGGCGTACAAGACCTGCGAGGGGCTGGAATCAACGGTGGACATATAAAAGGCAGTAATCGCATGGGAATTAGATCAGAGCAAAAGACTTTTCTTTTTTCAGCGGCCTCCTTCTTAGCAGCAGGCAGGAACATGTTTCGGGGAGTTTTAGAAAGGAAACAGGGAGATAATGGCCGGTTCCCGAAGCACGTTCCCGGTATTAAGACTGTATTTAGCCCCTTTCACAAGACGGAGACATAACCACACAAACGCGGACCCCTCGCTTTCTTCCTCAGAGCCAGTTTATTAACCACAATTAATCAATTTGAATAGAGCTGGAAGGGATCTTGGAGGTCTTCTAGTCCAACCCCCTGCCCAAGCGGGAGACTCTATACGATTTTAGACAAGTGGCTCCTCTTGAAAGCCTCCAGTGATGAAGCACCCACAACTTCTAGAGCCAACTTCTGTTCCACTGGTTAATTGTCCTCACTGTTAGGAAGTTTCTCCTCCATTCCAGGTTGCTCCTCTCCTTGATGAGTTTCCATCCATTGTTTCTTGTCTTGCCTTCTGGTGCTTTGGAGAGTAGGGTGACCCCCCCTTTTTCTTTGGGGCAGCCCCTTGAATATTGGAAGACTGTTATCCAGGGGTGGGCTTCAAAAATTTTAGCAAGGGGTTCTCTGCCTGGTTGCTAGGTGGCCATAGCCTAGTTGGCCTCCTGCAACATGGCGGTGCGGGGGCGTTTTTGCCCTCCCCAGGCTCCAGAGGCTTTCCTCAAGCCTCCGGGAGGACAAAAATAGCCTCCCCAGGCTCCAGAGGCCCTCTACGCCCATTTCCCCAAACTTCCAGTAGGCCCATTTTTCGCCCTACCTGAGCTTCCATATGTACCCTGCACTTATCTGCATCCAAAATGGGCCGTGTGGGGACTCCTGGGAGGGGAAGGGCGGGGTGGGTGGAGCCAGCTAGGAATGGGATTTGGGGGTTCTCTGAACTGCACAGAATCTTAGCTAGAGGTTCTCCTGAACCCCTGTGAACCCCCAGCAGCCCCACCCCTGCTGCTATCAGGTCACCCCTAGACTTTCTTTTCTCTAGACTGGCCATACCCAGTTCCTGTGACCGCTCTTCATCTGTTTTATCTCCAGGCCTTTTAATCATCTTTGCACGTTTTTCCAAAGTCTTAACATCTTTTTTGTAATGTGGGCATTATGTGGAGTTCTATCCATGTTCCTTCTGAAAAAATAGGCTCTCTGTCTTGGGGATTGCAGGACAGTTTGTAGGGAAAAGAAGCTCCAGCAAAAACAATGGCCCCAGATTTCACAAAAGTGAAAGGATTGAAAAGGAAGGAGGAGGGCGGGGGGAGGCATGGAAGGCATGTGCAAAAATTAAGATTCTGGAATTCAATGAGCTTTTCTTTCTTTCTTTCTTTTTTTTTGAGCCATTGGTCCAAACGTGAACTTTTTGCATTTTTTATACAGTATGTGTAATTTTTCTATTGATGTCTTACAAAACACATAAAAAAGCAGCAGAAACTAATAAAAAAGCAGCATCAGGAAAGAAAGGAGGGAAGAAGAAAGGAAGGAGGAAAGAAGGCAAGAAAGTAAGGAAGAAGGGAAGAGGGGAAGAAAGAGGGAGGGAGGAAGAAGGTGGGAGGGAGGAGGGGAAGGAAAGAAGGAAAGAAGGAAGGAAGGAAGGAAGGAAGGCAAGCAAAAGGGGAAAAGCAAAAAGCAAAAATGAAAAATATAAAAAAGAAACCTGAGTTCTGGGGAATTCTGGGAGTTGAAGTTCACATATCTTAAAAGTTTGAGAAACGTTGAGTTAGAAGAAGACTGTGGCTTTAGACAAGGCCTCCAGGATTACCTGGTTTGCATAAATTGAACTCCAGGGCTCCTCCTGAGTTGAGAAGTTTCTGGATCAGGGCCTTGGCCAGCATTGTGGGGCTGAAGAGGACGGGGCGCCGGCAATCGCAGTGGGTGGATTTCACCAAGCTGTATGGGATCAGGCTGAAGCTCTTATTGATCTCCGTCACAGAATCAAACTCTGGGGGGAGAAAATTGACTCCATATAGACCATCCTAGAATGAGTGGGCAGCCCAACGAAAGGCTGAAATTCCATCAAATGAACATCGGAGAACCAGAGGTTGGATGACAACCTGGTTAGAAAACCCCTGTGACCATCTTGCTGGAACTATTCCAAGCCAGTTTCAAGGTGTTAAGGAGGAGTGGTGCGATAGCCTAGAGGTGGAGCTCTCGCCTCACGATCAGGAGGCTGTGAGTTCGATCCTAGGTAGAGGCAGATATTTCTCTCTCTGACCATCCTGAGAATATATCTGCTGAACAAAACTCTTCATTGGCAACAGGGAAGGGCATCCGGCCAATAAAACACTCTGCTAGCTCCATTCAGTTGCCCAGACTCCACCCCACAAGGGATTATGGGGTCGTTAAAAGAGGAGGAGGATGAGTTTCAAGGTGTTAAGGAACAGCCTCATTGAACAATTAGTCCTTCAGCTTTGCAATCTAAGAAAAAGAGGTTCCCTCCACTTCACCCCACAACCCACTGTACCTTCAAATCTTTCAAGGAGTGCCTTGGTCACCGGATGCACTTCTGATTTGACCCGGCTGTCTTTCGAAGTGACGATGCGTACCCGTTCATTGCTATTCATGCGCTTGTATTTGTTTTCGGACCTGCTGACAAACTGGAAGTGGAGATTCAGGTTGGGTCAAGGGGTGATTCAAGGCCCTGTTTCCTGTCTGGTGTAACCTCGTATGGCGATCAGAGAGCTGCACTTACTCTTAATTTGACTTTGTGGCCCTGATTGTTGTTGTTACCTGCAAGATCTGGCCCAAAAGGAAACTGGCTCTGGAGAGGCGAGGGCTGGTTTTGGGTTCACTGGGAGATGCGGCTTCATCTGGTTGCAGCGTAGTCTAAGAGTGCAGCAACAGAGAGAAGGAAGAAGGAAGAAAAAAGAAGAAAAAAGAAGGGAGGAGGAGGAGAAGGAGAAGGAGAAGGAAGATGAGAAGGAGGAGGAGGAGGAGGAGGAGAAGAAGAAGAAGAAAAAGAAGAAGAGGAAGAGGAAGAAGAAGAAGAGGAAGAGGGAGAAGGAGAAGGAGGAGGAGGAGAAGATGATATATAGGTCAGAATCCCATAACGCCAAAACAAATTTATGGGATGTAGAAGCAGGAATATTGAGAAGAGAGGCCCACCATGCTTGGAGGCCCTCAAGATGGGGAAGGTTGACTTGACGACAGCAAAATCAACCATCCATAACGAATGTAGACAGAATACCTCTTCTAGAACGGATGGGAATTACCCAAAAGGCAAAACTGCCTAAAACAGCTCACAAAGGGATAGATGAGGGATGGGTGAAGAGGACAACCATCCCAAGCTAGGGAGAACTTACTCGTGATATCCCATAGACACTGTCTGTATCTTCTTTGCTTCCTTTGTTCATAAGTCGCTGGAGTTTTACTAGGAGAAGCTGCTGGGCTCTGAAAAGAAGAGTTGGGAAGAATCAGAGGTGGTGCCAAGGAAGGCTTTCAGCCTGACCATCCTCAGCCGGGGCCCTGCTTGCTCCCTTTGGATGGCCAAGAAATTTGGACCGAGCTCTAGGGAAGCCAAGAAGCGCTTGCCTACCTATCATGCCATGGGATGGACAATATTTGACTCAACTCTGAACTCTTGGAGTACCTTAAGAAGTATGCAAGAAGAACCTCATTTCCACAGAGGCATCCACAGGTAGCTCCAAAAAGTGAAGATGACCACCACAAACATACAATGCAAGCCTTCTCCTTTTTCTACATGTGTCAGATCTCCTGCACAAAGCTTGGCTTCAGCCTCATCTCATTGGCATCTGAAGAATGCCCCAGGAGGCATGAGACAGACTTGCCACACAGACAATCATCGAGAATTGTGTTTGAGTTTTCAGCACACCAGCTTCCCATGACATTTCATCATGGCTGCTACCGGTATCTTGAGTTATGAGCCCGTATCCCATTTGCATCCCCTGCCCCTTGTGCTCACAAGGGGTTACTCACCTGCTGTAATTGGGGACTGTCCCTGTTTCCTCATCTTTGTTGGTGACGGGATGGACTCTGGCACAAAACCACTCACACTTCCCCTGGTACATGGTGTCAAGGACGTGCAAGATCTCATCGCATCTCACGGAGAGGGAGCAGCAGTCCAGGTGGCTGGAGATGCTGAGGTTCAGCCGGATGTAGAAGGAGTCACCGGAGGTGATCAGACCTTCTTCCATTTCTGAAAGCAGCTTCCGATAACCTAGAGTGGAAGGAACACAATCACAACCGGTTCCATGAAACTGCTTGGTCCTTAGGTCCCCCTCATTGGGTAGAAGCTTCACCCATCTTAAAATTGCCAATTGAGAAACACTGGTTCAATTCCTACTGTGATTGTTCCACAGGTACAATTGTGCCCATCCATCTTGTCAACTCAACATCAGAGGAATAGAATGACAGAGTTGGAAGGGACTTTGGCGGTCTTCTAGTCCAACCCCCTGCTCGAGCAGGAGATCCCATTCCATTTCAGACAAATAGTTGTCCAATCTCTTCTTAAAAATCTCCAGGGATGAAGCACCGGAGGTGGTATTTAGCAGGTTCTGGAGAACTGGTAGCGGAAATTTTGAGTAGTTCAGAGAACTGGTAAATACCACCTCTGGCTGGCCCCGCCCTCATCTGATCCAGTTGATCAGGAGGGAATGGAGATTTTGCAGTATCCTTCCCCTGCCACGCCCATCAAGCCATGCCCACAGAACCGGTAGTAAAAAAATTTGAATCCCATCACTGTGGAGTACCCACAGGCAAACTGTTCCAGTGCTTAATTGTCCTCACTGTCAGAAAAATCTCTCCTTAGTTCTAGGAAACATTCAATTCCCCACTGCACAATTATGAATTGGGGGCCAGAGGGATCAACTCTAGAAACCATCTCTACTACCAATTCTGCACCTCCAACTTTTAGGAGTGATCATGAAAATAAACAAGAACTCAGGTTGTTGTTGTTGTTGTTTTTTAAAAAAAGTGTCATGGATTATTCTGGCTTTCAATTAATCCTCCTGTCTTTTTATCCACCCTCCCAGATCCTAAAGATAAATAGACCTTCTCATCCAAAGGTTTAAAAGTGTAGTATCTCACCTTCATGATTTGGTTTGCAGTGCAATGTAACTGGTCCACTACATCGCTGAATTGTCCAGTGAATTTCCTCCTTGGTGCAAGTATCCAGGGGAACGCTCATATTTTCTCCTCGGATGCAGCCCTCCACCTGTTGATAGGAGCAGGAGCTTTATTCTCCCTCCAGGCAATTAATTCTACTTACTAAATTACACAGCTAACACCTCCACCCATCCTGGTCTTCAACCACAGCATAATGTGATTTGTTGTATAGATTTTTTCCCCCTCCTTGAAGGGCACAGAATGAAGGGACAGTTGATGCCTCCAATATGAACCTTCCTTAAAAGGTGGTTTTTTTAAAGTTGAAAACTGTGCCCCAGGCAACTTAGACCTTGGTTACAGCAAGCAAGGAAGAAAAATAAGAAGAGTTCACTCATTCATCACTTCAAAGAAATATGAAGGAGCATCCTTAGGGATGTTTGCAGGAATGACTAGGAAATTACGGGCGCCTCACCAGAAGCAGTTGGTACCCTTCCCGGAGGCCAGCTTTCTCCGCTGTGGAGTTGACCTTCACGGAATGGACAAAGCTTCCTTTGATGTTCCCTCCCAGCAAACTGATCTCTGAGCTCAGAGTGTCCCCGTTAACGACAATCTGCTGGACGGCATGGAAGACGTTGTGGAGGCGTACAACGGAGGTCACCGAGGGACGGAACGGCCTGTGTCAACAAAAGAGGGACAAGTCCTTCTTGGCTTCTCAGATGGCTCGGAGAAAGGGCTGAGATTGGTGAGGGGGAGAAGCAGCAGTTCCTAGGCTAAAGAGAACAGTTGCACCAATTTATCTCAGATGCTTGCCAAGGCCATCAAGAGATTAGCCAAGTATTCGCTCATTTAGAAGAGTAGGAGGAAAAATTCAAGGCTTTAAATTTTGGAACATAGCTATGGAGGAAGGCCTTGACTTCTTTGCATGCAACCAGCAATCCATCTGCTATGTTCACAGTTTCATTCTTGACAGCAATGCTGCGTCTCGCCTAACCCAAAGTTGCATCTGAGGATCTTTTTGCCAAAGTCAAGAGAGACAGCGGGAAATTCAGAAAGATGCGTGGGACTGAAAGCTACATTAGATGCTGCTCTTTGGAACCCCACCCGTCACAAGGCTGCTTCAAAAAGAGCCACAAGAAAAATTCAGAACAATTCTTAAAGCAGCTGGGACTTGAACAGCAAAAAATAAAAAAAATTAAAAAAAAATTAGTGCAATCACAAATAGAATTTGGCACAGTATTAACTCCGACTCAGGATAACATACAGCAGGAAATGAAACAATGGCAATGGACTTCTGAAATATCTGGTGTGTGCAAAAAAGCTTTAAGACCTTTCAAAATTTAGCTTGGATATCAGCATCGGGAACTTGCAAATCATTTCATTTCTTTTCCCTCCAAGCCAGGGGTCCCCACAGCTTTAAGACTTGTGGACTTCAACTCCCAAAATTCTCCAGCCAGCTATGCAAGTCTTAAAGCTGCCAAGTTTGAAGACCTCTGCTCCAAGCTTTATTTCTCTCTATCTTTCTGAGCTAACATGAATTTATCTGAACTACTGTATTCTTCGGAAGAATCGAAGTACAGTTTTTCCGGATGCTACCACGGATGATGAGGAGGGGGTACCACATTCCCTATGTGACAACCTTTTGTGTGCATTCTACAGTAATCCCCTGTTGTGACCCAGGCCCAAGTTCAGTAGTAGGAAAATCAGCCAGTGCAAAAAACAAACAAACTTTATTCAAACAGCTGAGAATTACTTCATTCCCAGCATCGTTCAACTAAATTAAAGCAAATTCCTCCCAACACAAATTCCTCAGTCCTATCGCAAACCTTGGCCCTGGACCCTTGGTCCAATTAGGCAAACTGCCCAAAGGCCTTTCTTGGCAAACGTTCAGAAGTCCCAGATACAAAAATAAATACAAGACGTAGACGAAGAAGAAGACAAAGCTACCAACGTTGTTTTCCGGCAAAGCCCAAACACTGTTGCTGGTCTGTTTTAAGCCTTATGGGAGGGGCCAATAATCTCCTGGCCTTACTCCTGAGTCGTCCCTTTTGCTTTATCTGCTCCTGCCTTCTGGCAGCCCTTCTCATACGTGCATTAGGAACAGGCTCCTCCTGTTCCTCTGCCTCTCTGCTGTCAGCCTCTGGAGGCTCTGGAGTCCACACCTCACTCCCTGATGGCCCTGGACCCATCTCTGCCTCCGACGCAGAGCCCTCATCCGAACCTTCCCCAGTCTCCAGGACTGGCCCCTTGTCCTCTCCAGCCTCCTCACTGGCCGACTCCGCTGCCAGCTCAGCAGGGTGCTGGCGAACCACAACATCCCCCAGCAATGGTACAATCCAGTGGTGAAATTTGAACCGGTTTGCTACTGGTTCGCTGGCCACACATGTGCATTGTGTGTGTGCCAAACATGTGCTGAGTGTGAATGCGCAGTGAGCACCAAAAGGAGGCTTGGGAATTTAAGTTGAACAGTGAGTGGGGGGGATCAGTTGTGCCGCACGATTCTATCTTCGTTAGAAAGCAGGATTTCCTGCTTTCTAGCAAAGCTAAACCGTGCTGCACAGCTGATCGTTGGAAATACCAGTTCGGAGGAACCAGTAGCTTTTTTAAACTACCAGTTTGCCAGAACTGGTAGTTTTTATCACTATCGGTTCACCTGAACCAGAGCGAACTGGTAGCATTTCACCCCCGGTACAATCCAAGAAAAAGCAGTTTTACAATTCCATTTTGCTGAGTACCTAAAGCAGACTACAAGTAACACCATACCTTTCCAGAGAGAACTTTCTGAAAATAGAATTGACTTGTTCCAGATCCAGCCCTTCAGAATGGTGGGAAGAGGAGGAGGAAGGTAATGAGGAATACCTGTCAGGGACATCATCTGGAAAAGGAAGGGTGGAATAAATAAATTTATGACATGGATGGATGGATATGGAGGAAGGAAAAATATCCTTCTTAAAGAAAGAATAACCAGAGGGGGGGCGGAATGGATTGAAATAAAGACAGGACTTGATACATTTGCCTGGATGGATTATCTTTGGGTTATTAAAAAAAATGGTAAATCAGTTTGTCTCTTGGTGATCTTCTCATGAACTTTATGGATCCATCCATGTTCCTTTCTAGACAGCAGCAAACTTCTGGCTGACCTTGTCTGGGTTCAGAAGTTGAAAGACCTTCTGGAAGAAAGCAGTTGGCATGCTACTTCTCTACTGTTGACAAAATCTTACACGAGGATGTCCCAAATGACCAGGAATATCCCATCAGGTAGGGACTGTGGATGGACAATTTGTTATTCTTCTGATAGGTCTTTACCTTTAAATTGGAGTATGAGTGGGCAGCATTTCAAACAGAGATTCTTCACAAAGCACCATGAAGTCTAAATAAGGTCCAGAAGATCATCTCCGTCCACCAGATGATGTGACTGTACTCAGAATGCTGGTCTTTAAAAAGAAGAACCTCTTCCAAATCTCTTACCTTCTAATTCCAGAGCATCACAGCCAAAACTGTCATCTTCTTCGGTCAAACTGGAATGAAGAAATACATACTGATCTTTCTCTCTCTCTCTTTCTCTCTCGCCACGAGAAAGAACATCTTAATATCCCTCAGCAGGTAACTCCAAATCTTGGAGTCAGAACATCTCTGATGTAGGAAGTGGCCAGAGGTGGCCACAGAAGAGAGAGCAGGCGCCAAGAGAGACAGATGGTAGGTGAAGGGAAGGAGACAAAGATTGGAAAAGGTGCCACCACGAGTGGGACACAACCGGGTCACAAAACGTTTCCTAAGAAAAGGAGACATCAGGCCCTGGGAAGGTGTTAATGATGCTTTCCAAAAAAAGAAGACCTGGCTCTTCTTATAATTTCCAGCTCTTGCCTATGAAATATTAAATTTGCTGCAAAGATGGCCCCTAATATTATTTTGGAGCTATGTTGCTGTTATTATTACTATTATTATTCGAAAAGGAGAAGGGTTTTCAGATGATTGCAACAGTAAACTTGCATTGATCACTTTTTACCAAATGCAAGCTAACCCATTGGGACATTTTATTCCACACTCCCAGCCATATACCTCTGCCACAAGTGTGTGTGTGTGTGTGTTTCTTTTTGCTAATGTTAGCATGTGCACTAGATTTTCTAGCACGGCAAGGGAGGAATGCCTGACTATGTGGCTCAGTGGCTAAGACACTGAGCTTATCGATCAGAAAAGTCGGCAGTTTGGCGGTTTGAATCCCTAGTACAAGTCTCCTGCGTGAGCAGGTGGTTGGACTAAATGACCTCCAAGGTCCCTTCCAACTCTGTGACTGTTCCTGAACACCACCTTTGGAGGCAGTAGGAAAAAAAATGAAGGGACCTCCCAAGAGACCGCTTCCTTCATGACGTTGGAGGAGGCCGAACTACATGTTACACTCAACGCTCCCAATTTTTTTGAAAGGAAAAGAAGCTTCTGGAGGCTGTGACTGGAAGGAAAGGAGAAGGGATGTATATTAAATCTTATTGGGTTCACTTTTTGTACTCGGAATGGCTCCTGCAGGGATCATAACTCCCCACAGAGAAGATGGATCACTGCTGTAGGAGTTGAGGATTATAAACCAACACATTCGGTGTCCTCTTCCAGTCACGGCCACCTGAAACTGGCTGCTTTTTATTTCCAAACATCAGATGAATGTTACCTGCGCTTGTGAAGAAAGGTCTAATTCAGCTCTTAAAATTGTCCCAGTAAATCAGATCAAGGAACACTCCACGGAGGTAGGAAAATATGGAATAAATGATCTTGCTTGCCTTGGATCATGTTATATCATCAGTAAAATCATATAATAAATGTTTTCCTCTTGCATGATGAGGGAAAGGGCTTCCATTGCATATTTTCATTTCGGATGAATAAAAATTTACAATCCCTATAGGCACGTTTGACAGCACACCGTAGTTACATACTGTCTGGAATGGGTCGAGCATGGCCACTCTCTCCTGTGTCATCCTCCTGGTTATCAAACTTCACCTAAGTTACTTGTGATTGAATTTCCTGATTTTTTTTTTTTTAAAGGAAAGTTTAACATCAGCTACAGGGGTTTTAAATTGGCTCAAGGTAATGGAACTGAGAAAGGTTGTAATTGCCTTCAGGGCGGAGTGGAGAAATGACACCACAGCATCTCGCATTTGAGTTCCTCCTCAATCAGACCAAGATAGTTTCAGGAGGTAGGAATTGGGTTGGGGGAAAGGATCCAGGGAAATAAGGCTCAACATTTGTCTGCCTGGAGGCAGGAGTCGGCTGATGGGGGTTCGGGAGAACCTCTAGCTAAGATTCCGTGCAGTTTGGAGAACCCCCAAATCCCACTCCTGGATGGCCTCGCCCACCCCGCCCCTCCCAGGAATCCCCAGGTGGCCCATTTTGGATGCAGGTAAGTGCAAGGCATGCGTGGAGGCTCAGGGAGGGTGAGAAACGGACCTATCAGAAGTTTGGGAAGGCCGGAAATGGGCCCATTTCCAGCCTCCAGAGGGCCTCTGGAGCCTGGGGAGGGCAAACACCCCCCCCACCATGGTGCAGGAGGCTGACTAGGCCACACCCACTATGGCCACGCCCACCCAGCAACCCGGCAGAGAACTCCTTGCTAATATTTTTGAAGCCCACTCCTGCTTGGAGGATAAATCTGGATGGTTTATTTATATAACCCAGTATTTGACCTGAGTGGGCCCATCGGTTTTAGACAGAACCCTGGAAAGGGAAAATGACTCAAAAGCAGAATGACAGTAGGTGGAGAAGAGATTGCACAGGGGTAAGTAAAGAAAGCTGAAAGGACCCTCATACATGATGGTGACCCCCAAACAAACCTTGGCAAGCGTCATCCCCCAATTTTTGGTCTGTACCAATATACCCTCAGCTTTTATTTATCTCTTACTTTCCCTGAAATGAGCTGTATGGGGTTCCAGCAACTATATTGGGCTAAAAATGTCAAGAGCAAACCTGATTATTTATTTGGAGCAGCAGTGGGCAACTGTGCTCGAAATTTACAAGCTATGGACTTCAACTCCTAGAATTTTATAACCTGTGGACTTCAACTCCCAGAATTCCTTTGACAAGCTGTGGACTTCAACTCCCAGAATTCCTGAGCCAGGCTGGCTCAGGAATTCTTGGAGTTAAAGTCCATAGGTCATAAAGAGGCCATAATCCCCTACCCCTGATTTAGACTCCTCCTTTCCCTAAACATGCTAATCCATCCTCGTTATCTTAGAGGAATGAGGGGAAATATCCTTTTTTTTTTCTTGGAGGTGATCAGAATGACAGGAATTGGGTCATAGGTCAATGTGGGTTCTTCTCTGGGACTCCTTGGAAAAGAAGTCCATACATCTTACATCTTAAAGTCACTGAGGTTGAGAAATACGGCTCTAACCTCTTCCTGTCCTCTCCCAATGATGGATTCATGAGATGGTTCCTACATTGAGGGTGAGTCCATACTCTGTTACTCCAGTTACTGGAGTAACTGGAGTAACTCCTCCAGTTACTCCAAGGAGCTGTGTGAACCAGTTCTACAGAGGAATTATTGAGTCTATTCTATTCTATTCTATTCTATTCTATTCTATTCTATTCTATTCTATTCTATTCTATTCTATTCTATTCTATTCTATTCTATTCTATCCTATCCTATCCTATCCTATCCTATCCTATCCTATCCTATCCTTCAGAAGTACCATTATTCCTTCCAGTGCTCACCACTATGAAAATGCATTAAGTGGGACAACTCTTCTGGACTCAACTAACTCTGTTCTCCCAACATTTTAATTTTCGCCCAAGTTTCCTGGTTCACATAGGCCCTTCCTTTCTCCCCCGTTGGCCAAGGGACATTTACCTTGAGTGAGGGACATCTTTGTTCCTTCGGAGGATGGAATCATTTCCTGGAGGCTCCGGAGTGGTGGACATAATGCTGGCGCAGCGATATCTCAGGGTTTGCTGTGTTTCAGAAGGGAAGGCCAAAAAAAGAAAGAAAGAAAGAAAGGAAGGAAGGAAGGAAGGAAGGAAGGAAGGAAGAAAGAAGAAAGAAAGAAGAAAGAAAGAAAGAAAGAAAGAAAGAAAGAAAGAAAGAAAGAAAGAAAGAGAAAGAAAGAAGAAAGAAAGAAGAAAGAAAGAAAGAGAAATCATCAATGGTGCAATAATCACGCCCATCTTGATGGGTTCCCTGCCTCAGAAGAAAACACACTTGTTTGTAAACAAATCAGTGCTTCTGCATCTACTAGCTTTAACACTTCATTCTATGGTTGTCGTGGAATGCAGTCTGGATTCCCAATCTGGATTCCCAGGAGGGAGGGAGGGAGGGAGGGGCTGTACTCCAGAGGAGCAAGAGACAATACAGTTTGTGTGGGAGAAAGAGGATGAAGACAGCTCCTCCTCAATGGTTCCCACAGTATACGTTTAATGGGGCAAATAGTCTGCTTTAGTCTGGCAAGATTCCTGCCTGAAGGCGAGGAACAATAAAGAAATCTATTCAGAAGAATCACAACATATCTTTCTTGGTTTTTTTTTTGGACCCCCCAACAGTTTTCCCACTGTTACGGCTTTCATCCACCGAGTCCTTTCATTCCATTCGGAATTAGGAAGAGAATTTAGAATGGGGGCTGTAATGAAAAGCTGATAACCCGCTTTATAAGGGAAGTAGGAAAGAAATCATACGGAGCAAAAGTGGGGGAGGTCGGTGAACGTGGGAATGAATGTATGGAGGAGCACGGATGCATAAATGCATTCCAAATATATCTGCAAGAAGCCCAGAGTGATACGGTAGCTGTTTCCACTGCAACCAAGTTGTGTGTGCAGTTTGCACATTAGGCGGAGTTGAATATTTCAACAGCTTCCTATTTCAATTCTTTTCCAGCAATGGCAAACTTGTGATATCGTATCTGTTACGCGGAATATGGCAGTCTATTCATCTCCGAGCAGTGATTTACATAATAACTAATGGGTGGGGGGATTTTTTTCCCCTTCCTCCTTCTCCCCCAACGACTTCAATTTAAGACATGAAATCAGTTTCTCCGGTTCGCCCTAGAATGGGGGGGAGGGGGAAAAGATTATTTTAATTTATATTTATTTAATAGGATTGCAAGGCTCTGCCGTCTACAAGAGAGGCAGCTTAAGATGGCTTACAGCAGCACCGAGCAAGGAAAACAAACAGACAAGGCCTGTCAAACATTACAAACAGACGAAGAAATGGAACAAGTCTATCAAAACAATTTGAGCAATTGCAACGCACACTAAGAAAGGCTCCCTGGAATGGAGGAAAAAAAAAATCAATCGGAAAACACAACAAGCAAATATGGGGCATGTATAATTAAAAGTGTTGTGAAAAGAAATATACACGAAAGCAACTGTGTGATATTTGCAAAGACTTCCGTTGTCATCAAATCTGCAGCCATTGAGTGGAGCTGATTCATAGAAATAGATTTTTTTCTGGACTGAGACTTTGGGGAGTGATTTTAAGTGTCCCTCCTGCTGTTGACACCAATCTTTCAGCCTGCAAACATGTGTGAGCTCTTGCAGAAAGACTGAGCCTGGTGTCCTTGGTGATATTTACAAGAAGAATTCACGAGATCTTTTCTCAGTCCAGAAAGTTGGATATGAAGCAGGGTCAGCTTGGCAGCTCTGTGTCCCAAACTGAGAAAGTCGACTTAAAAATAATGGACGTTAGGGAATACTACTAGGGACGCAGTGGGTCACTGGTTAAGATGCTGAGCTTGTTGATCAGAAGGTCAGCAGTTCAGCAGTTCGAATCCCTAGTGCTGCGTAACGGGGTGAGCTCCTGTGACTCGTCCCAGCTTCTGCCAACCTAGCAGTTCGAAAGCACGTAAAAAATGCAAGTAGAAAAATAGGGACCACTTTGGTGGGAAGGGAACAGCGTTCCGTGCACCTTTGGCATTGAGTCATGCCGGCCACATGACCACGGAGACGTCTTTGGACAGCGCTGGCTCTTCGGCTTTGGAACGGAGATGAGCATCACCCCTAGAGCTGGAAATGACTAGCACACATGTGCGGGGGAACCTTTACCTTTATCTTAGGGAGCTATAGAAAGTGGGTGGAGAGGGTCATTGGGGGAAAAAAGCAAATTTGGAAGGTGGTTATTGTGATGGAACTTTTTTCCCCTGGATTTCCTGGGAGGGAGGGAGTGAATTCCAGAGGAGGAAAAGGCAACGTAGTTTAGATAGTTTGTGTGAGAGAAAGAGAATGAAGACAGCCCCTCCTCAATGGTTCCCAGAATAGGTGTCTATGGTGCAAGTTGTCTGCTTTAGTTTGGCAAGAGTTCCATCTACCGGTGAGAAATAGTAAAGAAATCTGCTTCAAAGAACCTCAATGTGTCTTTCTTGGTTTTGGGAAGCTGACATCAATCTTGCCAAACTAAAGCAGATGACTTGCGGCATAAAAATGTACTCTGGGAACTATTAGGGAGGAACCGTTCTCACCCTCTTTCTTTCACACCAACTATCTAAGCTGCGTTGCCTCTTGTTCCTCTGGAATGCAGCCCCGCCCTCCTTGGAATCCAGACAACATTCCACCAGAGACCCCCCCCCAGCATGCTACCTGGGAATTCTGGGAGTTGAAGTCCACCCATCTTAAAGTTGCTACGGTTAAGAAGAAACTTTGGTTTAGATTGGGTGTCCCTAAGTCTTGTCTAGCCTTGGGTGGGGCTTTGATTTGGAGTCAAAGCTGCCATCTTGATTTTTTGTGTGTGTGACCCAGCTGCCTGAAGAAACCATGAATCGTGGACTTCTCAGCAGCATCAATTCAGAGCAGAAATCTAGATGGCTTTGGGTCATCATCACACAACCAAGTGAAAAATAGTTCATTTCGCTGCCAGAAGTGCCTGCTTAGAAAGCCTTTGGCCGAAGGTGTCTTTTATTCTTCGCCTAGCTTTTTTTTTTTTTATTAACACCTTTTTTTCCCTCTACTTTACTGATCTTGAAGAAACACATTCTTGGGCAATGAAATCTCACAGACAACTGCCAAAAGTCTACGATGTTTTTCTTTCTTTTCTTTTCAGGAAATGTCCAACCTTTGCAATGCAACCAGATAACGAAACCTTTCCCGTTTTGTCTCCTCGTGAACCTCTGTTGCAGTGGGGAAATAAAATCGGGAAAGATTCCTGGGAATATCTTCAGGGAAATACAAATTTAGAAGTTGGAAAGGTGATAGCCAGGGGTAGGCGGGCTTCGAAAATTTTAGCAAGGGGTTCTCTGCCCAGTTGCTGGGTGGTTGTGGCCATGGTGGGTGTGGCCTAATCGGCCTCCTGCACCATGGCGGCGGAGGGAGGAGGGAAGCGTTTTTGCCCTCCCTGGGCTCCAGAGGTTTCTTTCGAGCCTCCGGGAGGGCAAAAACGGCCTCCCCAGGCTCCGGAGGCCCTCTGGGGGCCGAACTTTCAGTAGACCCGTTTTTCACCCTCCCTGAGCCTCCACGTGCATCCTGCCACGTGGGGACTCTTGGGAGGGATGGGGCAGGGTGGGTGGGGCACAGAACTGCACAGAATCTTAGCTACAGGTTCTACCGAACCCCTGCAAACCTTCACCAGCCCACCCCTGGTGATATAGCAATTGTGTATGTGTTAAACAGAGCAAACTATTAACATTCATGCAGGGGGAAAAAAATCATATTCAAGAATTTACACAGCAGGTTGGGGGAAACAACCCCTTCCATTTCTGGAATGGCAAACAGAGGAAGAAGGCACCCCATAACTGGGTAACAAGGAAAGACCAGGCTTTCAAATTCCTTACAATTTTGCTAACTTCGCAGCTGCCCGTGGAGCTGTTGATGGATACCGGTTGAGAAGATGCTTCAGAGTGGCTGGTCTCAATCTTCTCTTCACTGTGGCCTTGAAGAACTGGGTCATCCAACAGCAAAAGCGGAGATAGTCAGAGAGAAAGACAAGCAACCGAGTTGTTGGCTTTTGAGTTGTGCCGTACACATCATTTTATGCGAAGAAGACTTGCAATACCTTCTGCCTTTTTATGGGCAGTCCTGAACTTACAACAGTTCTTTTAGAGACCATACAGAGTTACAATGGCACTGTTCTGACCCAGCTCCTCAAACACGATAAACCCTCTGTAATCAATCAAAAATTCCTTTATTAGGAGCGGCAGCAGCCCCGGCAAAAAGTCTCTCTCTCTCTCTCTCTCTCTCTCTCTCTCACTGCAGGCTAACAAGTCTGTCTGGCAGGGAGATGAATAGCTGTCTGCCACGTCTATTCATCTCCGCTCTCTGTCTTTTATCGCCAGAGCTAGAGTGGGGCTTCGCTAGCAGCAGTGGCTCTTCTGTCCCGAGGACCAGCCCATAGATTTCCACTGCTCTCCTCTCCTCTGCCTTCTGCGCATCTGAGCATCAGGCACTGGACCCAGCTGTTCCTCCTCTTCCTCATCAGCCACCTCCAGACCTGGGGGCTGTTGATTCTCCATTTGAGGGCTGATGGCCGGCCCAGGCTCTGACTCTGTCTCTCGCTCTCTCTGCCAGCTCCATTCCCTCTTCCCCCTCGGAGCTCCCAGGTTGCCTTGATGCTGACAACACTTGCATGATCCCCACCGTCACATGATCAAAATCCAGACCCTCGGCATCACGTGATCCCCTTTTGCGACCTTCTCAGAAGCAAAGTCGATGGGGAAGCTGGTTTCACTTAACAACAGTATTACTAACTTAACCTCTGCAGTGATTCACTTAACAACTTCACTTCACAAATGTTTCGCTTAGCAACAGAAAGGTGGGGGCTCAATTACGGTCGTACGTTACAGGACTACCTGTTATTGGGTCCCTTCCTTTGTTGATGTTTTCCTATCATATAACCGAGGAAATCTCTTCCGATTTCTTATCTACCTCTTTTTTTTTCTTTTTTTTTTAAATTCAGAGACTGAGGATTTGAGACACATCTGAGTCGAAAAATATACAAGTCCTTCCGGAATTCACCGAAAATGAAACCTTGTTTTCGAAAGTTATTTCTGTTGCTCTTTAAACCTGCTTGCATTCTCCTCCTATAAAGCCTTTAATCTGTTTATCAGCAACCTCTTTCAGGCATTAAAAACATGACTGGTATCTGGTGGGATTCTCTCTGTGTTGCTCGGTAACTCAGTCAAAATCATGAGATTTTTTTTACACCCCCGCCCCCAAAGGTTTAAATGTTAATTTTTATTTAACTTTTGTGGATTCTCTTGGTCTCCGTGGGCATCTTCTTTACCCTCCTATGATCCTCGGCTTGAATTGTAAACAAAAGTTTGCTTAGGTTTTTTTTTTTTTTTGGTGTTGGAGAAGACTTCTGAGAATGCCAGGGAGGCCAAAAAAAAAAAACACAATTGGCTCGTTGGACAAATCGCCCCCAAATTGTCACACGAGGCACAAATAATCCAGCTCAAATTATCCTACTTTGGATACCTTACGTGAAGGAGAAGGAGAAGGAGAAGGAGGAGGAGGAGGAGGAGGAGGAAGAGGAGGAGGAGGAGAAGAAGAAGAAGAAGAAGAAGAAGAAGAAGAAGAAGAAGAAGAAGAAGAAGAAGAAGAAGAAGAAGAAGAAGAAGAAGCAGCTGTAGAGAAGGTTCTCATGCTGGGAAAGGTGGAAGGAAAGAGATGAAGAGGACAACCAAAAGCAAGGAAGATAGATATAGTTACAGTGGTGATGGGACACTATTGGAAGACCTGAAGGACCAGTCAAACTCAAGGCCCGTGGACCAGATCCGGATGGCAGGGTGTTTAGATCTGGCCTGTGGGGGCCTGCCTGGAAACAGTAAAAGACTGGCCCGCGGTGCTTCTGCAAGCAAAAATGGAGCTCTGGAAGGAAGGAAGGAAGGAAGGAAGGAAGGAAGGAAGGAAGGAAGGAAGGAAGGAAGGAAGATTATAATGAGACTGAGGGAGGGTGTCAGGGAAGTCCAGCCTTAGCACTTGGCCACCACCTGTGCCCTCAACATGAGCCCGGTGTCACGCCCACCATATCCATGTCCCTGGCCACGCCCATGTCCCCCCTCTGGCCCTCCAAGGTCAAGCACTCTGATGCGGCCCTCCATGAAATTGAGTTCAACACCCCTGATCTATGTGATTGCATTCATGCATGAGCTAGGCAAGACTTATGGAAGATTGTTTTCTGCAGCAAGGTTATTATAAGCACAACGATGGAAAGACTTTCAAAATACCCACAATGGAGAAGACCTGAACTGGGTCAATCTACAGCTTTGGTGGGAACCTTCCAGCTAGAAGAAGGGGAACTAAATATTGTCTCAATCACCTGTCCATTCCAAGTGCTGCTTGAAAGTGTTTACTGTCAGAAAGAGGAAGATGAGGTGTGTTTTTTTTTAAAAAAAAAATCTTTTGGGAAACCGGAAACTGTTCGTTTGGAACAAAGGCAAGAACTTAAATGTTAAGGAGGCATCTGAAAAGCCAACAAGTACATGAGTTTTTGTTCCTCTGACCTTGGAAATCTGGCGTCCGATTCATACCGAGGGGAGATTTTGTTCTTGGAGGCTGAAAGAGAGGAAGAAATCCATCTGAAATGAGGATGTGTATTCACATTCCCCATAGAACAACACCTCGTACACTTTGCCCATGGTAAGCAATGAATTTGCGCCCCTCCTCTGGAACGGGAGCATCCGTCTTCTAATTATAAGATCACTCTGGTGTTTTGGAAAACTAATTGCACTATTACGGATTTAAGAAGAAAACACCAAGGAAACATGAGATAGGAGGAAGAGATGTGGTAGAATTTACAAAACTCTTAAGGGGACACCCGAACGTGGCAAGAAATCTAAGGATTACTAAGGATCACTAAGGTTAGGGCTGAATAGGACCTTGAAGGTCTTCAGGTCCAAACAGGAATTAAACAAATGGTCCTAAATTGAGGACTACTAGAAGGTGGTATCCAGATCATGCAGTCCAGCCCTCTGCAGTGAGCTGGAAACCGTTTGAACCATGCATGAAAACTGACTATCTAATCCAAAGACTGTCCTCCAGCCACCCCCAGCCCCACGTGGATCGTACCTG
The DNA here is from genome assembly GCA_022577455.1 of Arizona elegans. Lineage (NCBI taxonomy): Eukaryota > Metazoa > Chordata > Lepidosauria > Squamata > Colubridae > Arizona > Arizona elegans. Next base: position 3,093,922 of record JAKOOJ010000029.1, read on the forward strand.
GAAGCCCTTAATGTTTAATCTTCTCCTAAACTGGGGTGGATCCAAGGGGAAGAATTTGCTGTCTTCAGGAGACTCTTCGGAAGTTGAAGAGTCATCTGCCTCTTGGCCATTGGTTTTGGGTCTGGAGGTTTCCAGCATCTGAGATATCACAGTGAATGGCAAATTCCGTGGTAAACTCTGGAAGAAAGAAGAGGATGGGTTTTAAAAATGGGCAAGTTCCATCTAGAACATTAGAACAAAAGGGTTGGAAGGGACCTTAGAGGTCTTCTAGTCCATCCCTCTGCTCAAGACCCTATAGCATTCCAAACATGTGACTGTCCAATCTTTTCTTGAAAACCTCCAGTGATGGAGCATCCACAATCTCTGGAAGTAAGTCATCCCATTGATTAATTGAATTCATCTAGGACATTGATCAAGAACTGAGCCTTTAAAGTGGACCTCCTTGACTTTCCCCGGATGTCTTCTGACTTGGGACACACAAAGCAACAGCAGTGGAGGTAGAGCTACCTGGTCATAACCGTTGTCCTTTGAGAGACGTCTGAGTTTACATTCCAGGTTGATGATACTCGCTTCCTTCCGGACCATTTCAATCCTAAGGTCATTGTTTTTTTCCTCCAGTTCCCGAATCTGCTTCCGATGTTTGTCTTTCTCGATCAGGCACTGGGAATACTGGATTTGGGCCTCGTCCCGGGAGTGGAATGCCTCCGAAGAGAAAACAACACCGAGTTCAACACCATGAAAAAGCTGCTGAAGGACTTAAGATCATCATTTCCCCTTCAGATAGGAAGCCCTCCATCCATCAAGTGGTTTGAACGAACTACATCCCATCCCAGGCCCACGGGCATTAATAATTTTTTAATATTTGTGCTTTGTTTCATTTTGCTCTTTTGTATGTGTGTATATTTAAAGATGTGACCTGCTACGAGTGTTCTAGTGAACGAAAAGGGAGTTGGCTCAATCAATAGAATGTGATCATTGGGTTTCCGCCACCCAAACCTCCCCAGCATCTGTGGCCAGAGGTTCCTCAGATATTTTCAAGCACCTGATCTCGCTCCTTCTCCACCTCTTCCAGCTGTAGCATGACCGTGTTCATGCGGTGTTTGTACATCTCACAGTCTTTTCCCAGAGTCGAGCATTTTAACTCCAGTTCTTGTTTCTCTTCAAGGTACTACAAGGAAATAAACACAGATGAGGGTCCATCGAGATCCAGTCTGTCCTAAAAAGTAGAACTCCACTCTGCAAGCTACAGTTTCACCTTGATAGCTGGCAAAAGGGAGGAGGGTTTGAGAAGATGTTGCTTTGAATCTACAGGTTATGACCTTGCTTCAAAGCATGCTAATGTCAGGTTCCAAGTAATGCATCCATCACCAATTGAACTCCTAAAACTGGAGTTCTGTTCCTGTAGACAGAAATCCTACATGGCATGTAAGACACGGAGTTGGTTCATACTCTTATACAGATGATCTTTGGATAACCCAATAAGCCAAACAATACCACTCAAAAGAGTATCTAGATAAGCAGATTGAGACTCTAATTTAGGCAGATCTAGGGCAATCCTGAATTTCTGTTCATTGTGCTTTGTTCTTTCTACTTCTGGGCTTCTATTTTACCTTATCCCGGAGGTCTTCCGCATGACGGATCTCTTCCTGGAGATTAAAGATCTTATTGACCAACTCTTGGCGATCCTCAAGAGCTTCTTTGCGGTCGTGTTCTAGGATATCCAAAATGGCTTTGTCAGAATCTGGCAATCTTGGCTTCCCAGCCTGTAGTAAAGAAGCAGGAACAGGTAGAGATTGAGTGGGAAGGAGAAAGAGTGATGCGGACAAATAAAAAAGTGGAAGATTTTCTAATTTCAGATGCCCTCAGTGCAATAAAAGATGAAAAGAAATAAACCACGATTGCAGGTCAATGTTTTAGACCAAAGTTTTCTGCTGAGTTTTTGGTTGCATCCTAGGTTTGCAAACTTGGATGGGATGAGCAAGTGACAACGTTAGTAGCAATCAATCTGCATTTTTTTCTTTGTTTCCCAGGACATTTCCGAATTAGATACTTGTCCCCTAAATGGTGGGTCTATTGATCACTTCCTTGTGGGATCTAGAACACAAAGAACTTTTCCATTGAACACATTTTTGCAGAACTAAACTGGCTCTAAATCTCTACAGCTTGTCAGTCCTTAAAAATACAGAACTTTTGAGGTCATAACACGCCCACAAATATTTGGAAACCACCACAAATACTTGGACGTTGAAAATAACCTTTCCTCAAGCACAGGGAGTCCCTTGATTTACGACGCCAACTGAGCCCAAAGCTTCTGTTGCTAAGTAAGACATTTGTTAAGTGAATTCTACTCCATTTAAGAACCGTTCTTGCCACCGTTGTTAAGTGAATCCCTGCAGTTGTAACTTTGAATGGTCACTGCTGTAAGTCGAGGACTACCTGTACAGAATTCACTTTTTGTCTCTGCTTTTTCAGGGATCAGTCATCAGCCATCCAAAAATAATCTCACAAGGAAAAAGTGAAGCTCGGCAATGAACAAGTCATCATTGCCTGCTTGGAATATCTGATCTCTTCAAGGATCTGTGGGACAGCCATGACCTGGATGACGGAGAATCTCCATAAACATCTAGGAATCGGATCCAACCCAGCTGGTGAGCAGCTGGTTCCAGAAAACGGATCAACAGCAACTTATCCAACAGTGGTGGAATTCAATTTTTTTTACTACCGGTTCTGTGGGCGTGGCTTGGTGGGCGTGGCAAGGGAAGGATACTGCAAAATCTCCATTCCCACCCCACTCCTGGGGGAAGGATATTGCAAAATCCCCATTCCCTCCCCACTCCAGGGGAAGTATACTGCAAAATCCCCATTCTTGCCCCAGTCCTGAGGGAAGGATACTGCAAAATCTCCATTCCCACCCCAAAGGAAGTATACTGCAAAATCCCCATTCCTACCCCACTCCAGTTGAAGGATATTGCAAAATCTCCATTCCCTCCCCATGCCTGGGGGAAGGATACTTCAAAATTTCCATTCCCACCCCACTCTGGGACCAGCCAGAGGTGGTATTTACCGGTTCTCCAAACTACTCAAAATTTCCACTACTGGTTGTCCGGAACCTGTCAGAACCTGCTGAATAGCACCCCTGTTGTCCAACCTTTAAATAGGAAGGCGGGACTTACTCTCAAGAAAACCTCTAAAATGACAACATCCTATCTTTTATGGCCCCCACGGGCAACCTTCTACGTCTGCTCCAATTAGTTCCTGCTTTATTTCTTCGTTGCTTTATACCCAACCAGTGATTCAATTCAAGTTAGTCAAGCTAACACTTTCCATCTTCCTAATTATTATTTTCAACGCATCTCCTGGGAAGACTGACAGTTGGCAGAAGGGAGAGTGAAAAGGCTGTGTTGGTGACAATATGGCAGAATGGGGATGTCGTTGAACTTCTGCACCCTCAGATCAGTGGGGGGATTGTTTCTAACTCAGGAGGCAGTCTCCATGTGGCCATCTCTTTTTCCTTAAGAAGAATCTGTGAGTCCTGCCCAGCAAAGCAATAATTCTGCTTCTCTCCTATTCTTGTCCAACTTTCCGATTCTTGCCAAACTGTTCTGACCCGGCTCCCAAACACGGCAAACCCTCTGTAGTTAAATAAATGTTCTCTTTATTAGAAGCGCCAGCAGCCCTGGCAAAAAGTCTCTCTCTCTCTCTCACCGCAGGCTAACAAGTCTGTCCGGCAGGGAGATGAATAGTTGTCTGCCACACCTATTCATCTCTGCCCCCTGTCTTTGATCCCCAGAGCTAGGGTGGGGCTTCGCTAACAGCAGTGGCTCTTCCGTCCCAAGGATCGGCCCATAGATTTCCACTGCTCTCCTCTCCTCTGCCTTCTATCAGGCACTGGACCCAGCTGTTCCTCCTCTTGCTCATCAGCCACCTCCAGACCTGGGGGCTGTTGACTCTCCATCTGAGGGCTGATGGGCGGCCCAGGCTCTGACTCTGTCTCTCTCTCTCTCTCTGCCAGCTCCATTCCCTCTTCCCACTCTCAGATTGCCTTGATGCTGACCCTGACTTCCATGTCACCTCCTTATCTGATTCAGCTGCTGGATAGGCAGGTTGCTGACAACACAAACTCTGCACTCAGGTCAATGGTAGCTTGCAACTAGCAGAAATCAGGGTTAGGGTTGGGTTAAGGTTGACTATCCTTCCCAATTCCTGTATTCACCTATCCTAAGTTGCAAAGCTATATCGTAGATAATCAGATATTAGCCAGAAAAAAGAAATGGTGACCTGGATTATAGACTGCAGCTCCTGAATTTTGGTCTTCAGCATCTCGTTCTCATGCTCCAGTTCCAAAACTTGTTCTTTCTTCGGCCGGTTTTCGATATCGTTTTTGAGTTTCAGAGACTGGTTCCTCTCCAGCTTGCATTCTTCCTCCACTTTATTCAACTTGTGTTTCAGCTTGTCGATCTAAGGTAGCCCCACAGAGAGCCAAGATAAACAAAGAGGTATAAGTCATCAAGTACACCCTATCTTCAGAAGAAATCCTTGCTCCATATGGTGTCATCAACAGCCTCGGTGCCATCTGTTGAGATGGACTCCAAATCGAATTCCCTAAGCCATCCCCAGTGCTTTCAAGCCAGAATGAAGGACTCTGGTTAATTTTCTATAAGACATATTGCAGAGACAGAAATAATGACTCCAACAACAGTTTTGTTAGTGAAGAGCAAGCGGGAGAAACAACAGAGTCAATTTAAAGCCGTTTCAGACATTACTCAACAGGGCTAAAGAATGCAGGAGAGACCCCAAGCACGCCATTAGTAGCTAGATGAAGCTTTTCATCCTAGAGTTCTTCCAAGTTAACTTTCACAATCAAGCACGGAGACAACAATTCTCAGAATTCCCAGGCGCTGAAATCCTAGCCATCTGGGTGTCCACCAGCTGTGAAAAATTCTAGTTTCTAGTCTAGAAGGTCCTATTCTATTCAGTTGCCGTTGAACACTATTTCCGAAGATCTCTAACCGTTGGTTATGTTGGTTTGAGATTGTGTTGGATCTGGTGTCACTTATTTTGGCCATGTCATGTGGGGAAATTCACTGGAGAAAGCAATTAAGTTTGGAAGAGTTAGTGGTCCAGGCCATCAAAGAACACGGTGGCTGGACGCCATCAAAGCTGACCGCAGCCAGGACATAGAACAACTCAAAGAAGTAGTACAGGGGAGAAGATGTGGAGAGACCTGGCTGATAGAATCACCAAGAGTTGGACATGATTAAATGGATAACATCATCATCATTATAAATTTGGAGAGCTGCAGGTTTCTTGCTACTGCCTCCTACATGATGCCCTCAAGTCTGGTCTGTCAACCCATTCATTCAAGGATGCCATTTAAATCACAAAGTGCTTTATTTGTTTGAGGTTGATATATGAATCAAATACTGGTGATTTGTTAAAAACATGGACTCAGGGCCACGAATGAAATGATCACCTAATGCAAAGGGGGAATCCAATGTTCTCAAGAACTTCCTCTCACCTGGAGCTGAAGGTCTCGGCTTCTCATCACGGCCATGTTCTTCTCTTCGCTGAGCTGGGCATACCTCATCGCCAGGTTGTAGTTCTCATCCTTCACCTTGATCAGCTCGTCGTTGTAATTGTTCCTCTCGTCTTTCATTTTGTTGTATCTCTCCTGGAACGTGAGCAGCTCGATCTTGTTGAGCTTCAGCTGCTTCCTCTCATCTTCCATCTGACGAGATTTGGCCAAGAGCTCACAGCGCTGGGCGTCCTTCGTCTTGACTTGCTGCTGCAGCTTTATGATCTCATTCATCAGAAAGTGAGTAAGACCCTCGTGTCCCTCTTCTACTACGATGAAAACAGAGAAAGAAACTAGCACAACGTAAGTCATCACAACAAGTTGATGGTGGTGAGTAGCGGTAGGGGTTCAATCGATCAACATGGGGCTAAACACTCTGATCCAAACAAACTGTAGATCAGGGGTGTCACACTCAAGGCCCATGGGCCAGATCCAGCCTGCAGGGTGCTTAGATCTGGCCCACGGGACTGCTCTGGAAATTGGAAAGGACTGGCTGGCAGTGCCTCTGCCAGCAAAAACAGAGCTCAGGAGTCTCCCAGGCTCCATTTTCAGCAGTGACGGCCTCCTGCAGCCCACTGCCAGCAAAAATGGAGCTTGCGAGGGCCGCGCGGGGCCCTCCGGGACTCCATTTTCACTGGCAGAGGGCTGAAGAAGGTGGTCACAGCCGAAAACGGAGCCTCAATGAGTGACGTCAAGCTGGCCACACCCACCCTGGCCCTGCCCCCCAGTCATCACTGCCTTATATTGATTGTATGGAACAACAGACTCCTCCAATAGTGAACCCCACTTACCAACAATAGTGGAAAAACGCCGTGTAGGTTCCTTTCCCGTTACTAATTTGTAGAGTTCAGGATAGTAAAATTCAAGGCTCTCCAAGAAAACCACATAGCCCCTCTCTCCCTTTGTATGGAGGATGTCCAGGAGGCGACCTACAGCAAGGACAAAGATTGGTCTGGCTACTAAAATAGAGAATTTCACTTTTCACAACCAAAATTACGAACGGGATAAGACGACGCGAAAGTGGCACAAGAAGAACGACTGCAGCTGTATAACACGTGAAAAAAAAAAATATATATATATATATTTGAAATGCAGGCTGCGAAATTACCTTTCCCAACACTATCCAAAACAACTCCAAAGAATACGCCATTTAAAAAAAAAAAAATTCTGAAGAATATCAAGGCAAGACAGAACAAGCCTTATGCATAACATTTAGCAGAACTGGTGCTCTGCATATAAACCTTCCGGAATTTAATACCATTTGTTTAAACACCAAATTGATATGCTGTCCTTCTGCTAAAAATTAACATTTAAGGTGGCTTTTACAGTTTCCAAGAATAAAATAAAGGCAATTGTAATAAAACCTGAATGATAAACTAATTGACCTTTAAAGGCTTAGCTAAAGAGAGAATAAGTACTGGGTCTCCAAGGAAGGCTGGTGAAGCGGTCCGAAACTCTTACTCCGTGTACCTCAATCTCTCCAACTTGTGGTTTTGTTTTTTTTCCCCACCAGGCTGGTTAAGATTACAACATTATACATTGTGCTGCTAATATTTCTGGAGATAGCTGGTTTGGTATAGTGCCGTGATAGCAAACCTATGTCATGTGTGCGATAGGTGGCAGGCAGAGCCCTCTCTGCGGGCACGCCAGCTGTCGCCCCAGCTGAGCTCCATCACATGTCTCCCGCTGGCCAGCTAGTCTTCGGGTCTCTGCATGCACAGGGCACATGCACAGGGGTGTGTGTGCAGGTTGAGGCAGGAGGCTTTCTAGGCCCAAAACGAGGTCTCCTCCCGGTGCCCCCGTTTTGGGCCTCCTGCACCAACCTGCAAAGCCAAAACGGGGCCCCCCAGTGCCCCATTTTGTGCCTGGAAAACCTGCACCAACCTGGAAACCAAAATAGGCCCCCCCCAGCGCCCCATTTTGGGTCTGGAAAACCTGCACCAACCTGGAAACCAAAACGGGGCGTGGTGGGGTGGGACGCATGTGTGGTGGGGCAGGGCACATGCACAGGACGGGGCACATGTGCAGGGGGTGCTAGCATTGCATTTTGGGAGTTCAGGCACATGCGCATGCTTTGGCTCGTGTGTGCACACAGTTTGGGCACTCGGCACCAAAAAGGTTAACCATCACTGATATAACGGTTACTTGGTGCTCTCCCTGAGCTTGTTGATTCGTCTTACCAGCTCGGTTGATTTTGGAGAGGAGCATCGGGGAGTTGAGGACCTCATCTTCGTCTTGCTCATCCAAGACTTTGCACTGGCGCAGGTACGGGGTCAGCTTGGCGGGGTTGATGTAACGGGTCAACATATGACGATTGCATTCGACGTTCTCCCATAGAGCTTCTTCTTCATCCTTCAGGGTTTCGAGGCACTCGTCCCATTTTTCCACGCTTCTGCCTAAAAGAAGATGTAGAGAAAAGGAAGGGACAGTTTTGGTCCAGGAGAAGGTCCTACCTATCAATGACTACTTCAGCTTCAACCGCAATAATACACGGGCAAACAATAGATACAAACTCAAGGTATAGATCCAAACTTCATTGCAGAAAAGATGACTTCAGCAACAGAGTGGTCAATGTCTGGAATGCACTACCTGACTCTGGTTTTTTTCCCCCAAACCCCCAAAACTTTAACCTTAAACTGTCTACTGTTGACCTCACCCCCATTCCTAAGAGGTCTGTAAGGGGCCTGCATAAGCGCACCAGCGTGCCTTCCGTCCCTGTCCTAATATTCCTTTTTACTTACTCTTTTCATATATTCAAATTATGTTTATACTTATACCTGTTATCACGTACATGTTTGACAAACTAACTAAAATAAAATAAATAAAATATCTTGTCCAGAAGAAGGCTTATGAAAATAGAATTGACCGAGCGTAACTTTCATTGAATTTAATGCAGGTAGTCCTCGACGTACGACCACAACTGAGCCCGCGTTACTAACTGAACAGCTGCAAAGATTCACTTAATAATTGTGGCAAGGAAGATGTGTAAGGTGGGGCAAAACTCACTTAACAACCCATCTCCCTGATGGCTGATTTGTCAGAATGCCAATTCTGTTTTGCAAGAACACAATACATGGTTAGGAAATTCCAGGCCATATAAAAATAATGAATGGGATTTTGGGAGGATGATTTACTACCAAGAGAGGACAATGTCAACAGGGAAATGGGAGAAGCGGAGTAACTTGGACTTACTTCTCAACCTCATAGGTATGGCGTCGTAAACTCTACGTACTTCACATTTCCAGCCTGGCCTTTCCCAGATGACAGTGAGGCTGTGCCTTCTGGGCAGAGTAGTCGATGCCCAGATGCAACCCGCCCACAAATTTGAAAGCTGCCAGCGGAAGGAAGGCAATTGTGGAACATTTTTCAGTTTTATTATGGCACGAACGCTCATGGATTCTATGCATGTTCATCAGATGTCCTGATGCTTTACCTCAAAGCAAAGAACCATCTCCTTCCAAAGTTCAACACCCATATTCACATCCCTTTTGAAAAATGAAAAGCACTATTTGCATGGTTTTTTCCTCTCTCTCTCTCTCTCTCCCTTTGAACGAGTATTTTAGGTTGCAATTAAGGATTGAATACAGAATGGGATGGGATGGGATGGGATGGGATGGAGGAGAGGAGGAGGGGAGGAGAGGAGAGGAGAGGAGAAGAGAAGGAGAAGAGTTGGAAGGGAGGGAAGGGAAGGGAAGAGAAGAGAAGAGAAGGGAAGAGAAGAGTTGGAAGGGAGGGAAGGGAAAGGGAAGGGAAGGGAAGAGGAGAGAAGAGAAGAGAAGAGAAGAGAAGAGAAGAGAAGAGAAGAGAAGAGAAGAGTTGGAAGGGAGGGAAGGGAAGGGAAGGGAAGGGAAGGGAAGGGAAGGGAAGGGAAGAGA
>JAKOOJ010000029.1:3103471-3158471 GCA_022577455.1 Arizona elegans
AACACATACAAAATTGTCACTTGGCAATCAAAAAATCATACAAAATTGTCATTCGGCGATCAAAACACATACAAAATTGTCATTCGGCGATCAAAACAAGTACAAAATTGTTATTCGGCACTTTAAGAGAAGAAATGAAAGCGTTTGAGAAGATGCCAGATACTTGAGTGTTTTAAGGGAAGCTTCATCCTTCTGCTGTTCATCTTCATCTCGTCTGATCAGCTTCAAGTCCTCGCTTGTCTCCATCTCCCTCCACTTTTCTCTCTCCTTCTCTTTTGCAAACCCTCACCTGCCTTCACCTTAACCAACCACAACGAGAGTTTTAAATAGCTACAACATACATGGGCTTTATCACACTTGTTCTCGCAGCCTCTGATTTGAGTGCCACTTCAGGGATGACACAAAACTGTCTCAAGTGCCCAAGCGTCATGGAAACCTCCTGGCACCATTTTCCTGACTGCAGATGTGAAGTTAGCCATGTGGGCTGACCAGGAACAAAGGCCAGGGTTCACCTGTGCAGGTTTTGAAATGTTCAAATTGTAGCAGCAACAAAGAGTTTACTGTTCCCCCCCCCCCCCAACAGAATTATTGTACAAAATAATCTTAATTTTGCAGGAAAGTTTGCATCCTGAGGAGTCCTTGGGGCTCTCTGAGTTTGGTTGTTTTCATGCAGACATTTTATTACCCGACTAGGTAACATGATCAGTGGTAGAAGGGATTGAGGTTTGCACAATAAAGGAGAAGGAGGAGGGGAGGAGGAGGAACTGTGGGGTCCTTGGTGCTCTCTGAGCTTGGTTGTTTTCTTGCAGATGTTTCATGACCCAAATAGGTAATATCATCAGTTAGAAGGGAGACAGAGAGCAAACCCCTTCTGATGATGTTACTTAGTTGGGTAATGAAATGTCTGCAAGAGAACAACCAAGGTCAGGGAGCATCAAGGACCCCACAATTCCTCCTCCTCTTCCTCTCCACAAACCCCCCTCCCTTCTAGCACTGATGATGTTACCTAATTGGGTAATGAAACATCTGCAAGAAAATAACCAAGCTTAGAGAGCATCAAGGACCCCCCCAGTTCCTCCTCCTTCTCCTCCTCTCCACAAATCCACCCCCTTCTAGCACTGATGATGTTACCTAATTGGGTAATGAAACATCTGCAAGAAAATAACCAAGCTTAGAGAGCATCAAGGACCCCCCAGTTCCTCCTCCTTCTCCTCCTCTCCACAAATCCACCCCCTTCTAGCACTGATGATATTACCTAGTTGGTTAATAAAATGTCTGCAAGAAAACAACCAAGCTCAGAGAGCATCAATGACTCTTCGTTTCAACCCTGAGTTACAAATATTCTCCTTTATTGGTAATTGGAAGCACTCTACTCCATCAAGAGGAATATGGATGATCCCCGACTTATGACCAGCTCTTTAGCGACCATTCAAAGTTATGATGGACCTCAAAAAAGATACTTATGACCCAGATTTGAAGTTCTGATGCCCCCCGTGGTCATGCTGGGGCACTCAGCAACTGGCCCACAATTATGTCTGTTTACAGCATCCCGCAATCATGTGACTGTGATTTATGATTTTTTTTTTGCCAGAAATTTGATTGAGTTTACAATGGGCTCACTTAAGGACCGCTACGTGTGCAAAAATGATCATAAAATCAGGCAGATTGAAAACTGACAGTTGCATTGCTCTGTCTGCCTGCGAGGTGCAAAAGGGAGGGACTTGTATTGGTGTGAAACAATCACGGTCAGCAATGTCTGCAACCCTTCCAGTGTGGGCTCTTCCTGGTTCGGCCCCGGTTCTCCCAAGCCGGTAGCGGTGACGATATGATGTCACCGAACTGGTTCTGCCCCCCCGCCCCCCACCACGTTATTCTTACCTTTTATTTGGCCCCACCCCCAATTTATTGCTGCCCTCCTGAGTCCCAGCTGATGGCTAGAGGGAAAAAAACTGTTTAAACTCTTGACGTGGGGCTTCAAAGGGCCGCCCTACAGCTGATCAGTGTTAAAAGAAAACGAATGAGTAGACCAGTGCCTGCAAAAATACATGAGTAGACCAGTGCCTGCAAAAATACATGAGTAGACCAGTGCCTGCAAAAAATAAATGGGTAAATTGGTACAGCTCTGCAAGCAGTTAAAAGCCTGGTAGACCAGTACCTCTGCTAAATCCTAAAGAATTGTCACATGACCATCAAGCCACACCCACAAAATAAGCCACACCCACAGAACCTGTTGTAAAAAAAATTAGAACCCATCCCTGGTCCCTTCCTTTCTTAACAAATGAGGATGCTAGAAGCCAGTGAGAAATCAACAACAACAACAACAAATCGTGGCTAAAGGAAACCAGGATTCACTCCAAGTTCTGTACCCAGAGACTAATTATACAGGATCTCACAAGATCAGAAAAGCAAGACAGCATGAGCACAAAAATCGCTTTCTGCAAAATGTGTGTCTGGTCTTTTCAATCGTCATTGTAAAGACGAAACACCAGCTTGCTCAGCTTTGTGACGGCACCTTCTGGCTGATGAATAAGTTTGGGGAAATCATTCATAACTTTGCTCTGGTCTTCACAAGCTCCTCCTTTGCCGGAAACTGGCCACCATAGCAAAATGAAGCTGACGGAGGAAGTGAGTAAAATGTCAGGCAATGACACCCCCAGTTTATCTAACGCAGACTTTGAAAAAGGAGAATGAAAGGAAGGGAGGTTTGGGCAGCCACCCAAAATCCCTGCTTATCTGTTTTTCGTAACAAGGAAGCAAGAGGGCTGCTGTGCAAATAAGTCACCAACAGATGAAGCTGTGAAGCTTCCTGTGTCTGAACACAACCATCCAGAAGTCTGTAGAGATTCTCAGTCATCCAGGTCCTGGTTGTCCCAAAGGTGCTTTTTCAGGAGGCAACTGGACTTCCTTGGTTTTTCTTTTGAAGACCTTTCGCTTCTCATCCAAGAAGCTTCTATCCTGTCAGAGCTGAAAAAGCTTCTTAGATGAGAAGCAAAAGGTCTTCAAAAAACAAAACAAAACAAGGAAGCCCAGTTGCCTCCTGAAAAAGCACCTTTGGGACAACCAGGACCTGGATGAACTGAGAATCTCTACAGACTTCTGGATGGTTGCGTTCCATCCTCACGTTTTCACCTTCCCCAGGTTTCAATGTCACTAAAGGGGAGAGAGGAATGTCACTCTGAAGGATCAGACAGAAGCAGGATCAGCAGGAGACGGTCCTGCTCTTGGACCAACTGGGTCTGTTGCCTCACTTGGTGGGCACGAGATGTTGGGTGTGCAATAAAGGATGTCATTGGCTTGCTTGTGCCCTGAAGTGGAAGGGCTAGGGCTGGCAAAATCAGAAGCAAAATCAGGAGGGAGGGGAGGGACGGAGGAGGGAAGAAGGAAGGAAGGGAAGAAAGGGAGGAGGGAGGGGAGGAGGGAGGGAAGGAAGGGAGGAAGGAAGGAGGAAGGGAAGGAAGGGAGGAAGGAAAGAAAGGGATGGAGGGGAGGGAAGGAAGGGAAGAAAGGGAGGAGGGAGGGAGGAGGGAGGAAGGAAGGAGGAAAGGAAGGAAGGGAGGAAGGAAAGAAAGGGAGGGAAGGGAAGGAAGGAAGGGAAGAAAGGGAGGGAGGGAGGCAGGAGGGAGGGAAGGAAGGAAGGAGGGAAGGAGGAGGGAGGGAAGGAAGGAAGGAAGAAAGGGAGGGAGGGGAGGGAAGGAAGGAAGGAAGGAAGAAAAAGTGAGGAGGGGAGGGAGAGAGGGACGGAGGAAGGAAGGAGGGAAGGAAGGAGGGGAAGGAAGGAAGGAAAAGGGAAGAAGGAAAGAGGGGAGGGAGGAAGGAAGAAGGAAAAGGGAGGAGGGGAGGAGAGAGGGACGGAGGAAGGAAGGAGGGAAGGAAGGAGGGGAAGGAAGGAAGGAAAAGGGAAGAAGGAAAGAGGGGAGGGAGGAAGGAAGAAGAAAAGGGAGGAGGGGAGGAGGGGAGGGATGGAGGAAGGAAGGAAGGAGGGAAGGAAGGAAGGAAGGAAAAGGGAAGAAGGAGAGGGAGGAAGGAAGGAAGGAAGGAAAAGGGAGAAGGGGAGGAGGGAGGGATGGAGGAAGGAAGTAAAAGGGAAGAAGGAAGGAGGGGAGGGAGGAGGGAGGGAGGGGGGGGAGGGGGGAGGAAGGAAAGAAGGAAGGAAGGAAGGAAGGAAGGAAGGTTGGTTGAAGTAACCTTGTTCAGCCTGGGATACTTCAGATCTGCACATCACCCAACCAACCAGAAGAGCATCTATTTGAGGAGGCTATTCTTAATGAACATAAGGACTCCCCCCACCCCCGCCACAACCCCACCATATGGAAAGTTCAACCCTTTGGAGGAGGAGAGAATGTTGAAGCTGTCTTAAACAAAAAAACAAAATAAATACAAAACTCCAAACTTTCAGGCCGTGAATCCATACAAGAAATCCCAGACAGGAACGGGCTACTTTTCATCAGATTTCAAACCCCCCTGCGGTTCAAGCTTTCCGACACCCCATTCTTCTCTGTTTGCAAGCAAGGGAGTGGCTGGACAGCCACCAGCCAGAGCAGCTAAATTTATATTTGGGGAGTGAAATGCCCCATATTTATTTTTCTCAAGAAAATCTAAAATCCAGAGCCGAGTGCCAAGCCCTGTTCTTCAGTTCCAACCAGCAAAGCAAATTTCTGTTCTGACATTAATCTTCCGATCGTCGGCTGATCCCATTCACCGGGGACACGAGTAGCAACACCAAACACACACACGGAGACACAAAGCAGATAAAGTTGAAATCATGGCCTGTATAGGAGATCATCCCAGCTTCTGCACATGCTGTTTCCAAGAAACTCTGCTCCGAACCTATAGCCACCCCTATAGCCCCTGGGAAGAAAAGATGCAGCCATAATTCATGATTTTAAGTTTATGCTCATCTCCGTTTCAAAGCCGAAGAGCCAGTGCTTTCCGAAGACGTCTCCGTGGTCATGTGGCCGGCATGACTCAACGCCAAAGGCGCACGGAACACTGTTCCCTTCCCACCAAAGGTGGTCCCTATTTTCTACTTGCATTTTTTTTTACGTGCTTTCGAACTGCTAGGTTGGCAGAAGCTGGGACAAGTCACGGGAGCTCACCCTGTTACGCGGCACTTGGGATTCGAACCGCCGAACTGCCGACCTTTTCGATCAACAAGCTCAGAGCCTTAGCCACTGAGCCACTGCGTCCCCTCATAGGGACATCATAGGGACTAGGAAAATGGGAGCAAACCATTTCTGTACTGCTCTTTATGAAAACAACATAGATCTATTAATAAATGACCAGGAATTGAACTGAAAACAAAGGAGCTTTTTTTAAAAAAAAGACTTTAAGCCCCAAAGATAATCTCTATCGATGCCCTCCGTGTGTATGTGTGTGTTTGCGCATGTATTTTCCAAACACACACAACCTTCCATGGTTTCTCTATTCCGAGCAGCTCGCCTGCCCCTAATAAAATGCAAATGTCCCGAATATAAACCCACCAGCCGTTAACCCAAATTGAAAACGAAATGTAAAATTCAAGGGGTGGGGGAGAAGAATAAAATACCTGCCGTTATCCAGAAGGAGGTTCACTAGAATTCAGCGGGTTTTGTTCTTCCTGAGGGATTAAGTCCCACCTGTAAAACGCACTGAACGTTTAACTTCCTTCCAGAAGAGGGAGAATTGTCACCTTGCCTGCAGGAAAGAGAGGCAATTAAAAAGACTGCCGAGAAAATTGTACGGCGGAGGAGATGGGATCCAGCCTTTTTCTGCTCTGAACTTCCTCTCTTGCTAATCTGCAGCAAGCAATAATACAACTGGAAAGTCCCATTTTCAGCCTATTCCTTCACCTGTCAGGATGAGAAGACTCTGCCGATTGACAAGGCACCACTATCGCGCACGAGTTTGAGATTTCCACTCTGACAAAAATGCTGAATTCTCTCGGCTTTACTTAAGATGGAAGCTGAAATCCTCAGGCTGGCCTGTGAAAAAGGGCAGTTTGAACTCCAACTCAGCCTGGTCCAGTTAAAGATAGAATTCTGAACCTGAATGATGGTTTATGTGAGCACCCCCCACCCCTGGGGGAACTGAGCCTTTCGCTATCTTGCTGAACTACAACTTTTTAGTGTCGTTTGCCGCTGACTATGATGGATGGGAGCTGTAGTTTAAGATCAGTGTTTCTCAACTTCAGCCATGTTAAGATGGGTGGGCTTCAATTCCCAGAATTCCCTAGCCAGACTTGAGAGTTGAAGTCCACCCATCTTAAAATGGCTAAGGTTGAGAAACCCTGGTTGAGCCACAGCAAAGTTAGGGTTAGTATTAATGGAGAGGCAGATCAACTTAAGTCAAAACAAGTCAAGTCAAGACAAGTCAAGTCAACTCAACTCAAGTCAACTCAAGTCAAGTGAAAAAAAAAATCTGGATTCCTAGAACTGAAAACCCCATGAAATTATTAGGCCCATTTTGACCTACGTAGACAATTTGTGAAATGCCTGAAGAACAAGGGGAAGAAGGAATGCAGAACAATTTCTATTGTGCACCTCAAAATGCAACAGAAGGAAAATGGACTGAGAAGATTTGCCAACCGTATAACCTGCCCAGTGGAAAGCTTGCGCTTTGATGGATGCTTAAAAGCCATCCGTTTTGGGAGAAAGGATATAAAGAAGAAGAATAGCGGAAACTGGATGAAAGAACTGGACATAAGTCACAATTTTCAGTGCCGTTGTAACTTTGAATGAATGGTTGTAAGTCAAGGACTACCTGAATTCATGTGTCCCGCACGACATGTGTGTAGACATCCAGCAGAAGCTACCATGAAATGAGGAGGGGGGGGAGCAATATCAGCATGCATGTTTAGAATAGAGGAGTTGGAAGGGACCTTGGAGGTCTTCTAGTCCAACCCCCTGCTTAGGCAGGAAACCCTACACCACTTCAGACAAATGGTTGTCCAATCTCTTCTTAAAAACTTCTAGTGTTGGAGCATTTACAACTTCTGGAGGTAAGCTGTTCCACTGATTAATTGTTCTCACTGTCAGGAAATTTCTCCTTAGTTCTAGGTTGCTTCTCTCCTTGATTAGTTTCCACCCATTGCTTCTTGTCCTGGGCACTTTGGAGAATAGCTTGACTCCCTCTTCTTTGGGGCAGCCCCTGAGATATTGGAAGACTGCTCTCATGTCTCCCCTAGTCCTTCTTTACACAACTTGCATTTGAAGAACGAACTAATTTAGTTTTTCTCGACCTTGGCAATTCCCTGGGAATTCTGGGAGTTGAGGTCAACCCTCTTCAAAGTTGCCAAGGTCAAGAAACACTAATTGATGCCCGTGATGTCACTTCCCTTCCTTTAAAAGACTCTAAATTCAATCCTTCTGATTTATTTATTTATTTATATTTTATATGCCGCCCTTCTCCGGAGACTCAGGGCGGCTTACAATGCGCTAAGCAATAGCCTTCATCCTTTTGTATATTTTATACAAAGTCAGCTTATTGCCCCCACAAACCGGGTCCTCATTTTACCTGCCTTAGAAAGGATGGGAGGCTGAGTCGACCTTGAGCCTGGTGAGAATTGAACTCGCAGTAATTGCAGGCAGCTGGATGTTAAATGCTGCCTTAGTAGGAGGCATTCGCCTCCTACGCCACTCAGGCTCCGATTAAGCCTATATAGGAGAAAAGAGGAAAAAAAAAATGTTTTACAGGATGGGAAGTAGTGCCTGGGAAAAATATAACATGAGAATGCTCAGCCACAGGCAGAGAAATAAAGAGAAGCAAGATTTCAGATCTGATCTGGGGTATTTTCAAGATTAAAATTAGCTCCGGCATGCAAATTAAGCTAATAGGATAATAATTTTAATAGCTCACTGTAGAGATTTGAGTGCCTCAATTTAAAGGGATTTCAGGAGTTGCAAACAAGAAGATGAAAGGTTCACATTTAATTACAGCTTTCATCTATCCACATGTAAACTTACAAACATACACAGAACCTCGCTGTTGTCATACAAAAGGACGGGGTGTGTAGGAATTATGCTAGCAGTAAAAAGGGTATATAGAAAATTTTGCTTTTGAAATCCATGCAGACTTTTCTGAAAAAAAACAACAACCAACCGAAGGGATGCTATTCGGTACAGAAACAAGACTCTAGAATTAATTAATTTCCCCTTTCGTCCTCCGAGTTTTTTTTTTCTGCCAGACGCCAAGATGGTGAGGTTTGGCTTTCTCACAGCTAATTTCTTAGCTTATTTACTTGGGAAATCCCTAGATTAAAACTCTGAGAATGCAGCACAGCTCAAACTATGTTAATGTAACACAGAAACATACGAAAACCAGTTGCTGCAGGAACACGCAACATCAAATTCTGGATTTCAGAAGTTGCCTGGTCCGTGAGAGGGTTGTCATATAAATTTAATAAATTAAAATGAGTTTTTTTTTAAAAAAAAAAACCCTCACAAGGCACTTATAACATCTCTATCTGTTTTGTGTAGCAGAAACCAACTTTTGTGGCCTTCTGATGCACGTTTTGAGTAAGTCCACCTGGCCAACATAGGTCTTTCAACCAGGAGGACTACATCCACCCAAATTTATTTATTTATTTATTTATTTATTTGTTTGCTTGTTTGTTTGTTTGTTTGTTTCCATTTCTATACCGCCCTTCTCCAATAGGACTCAGGGCGGTGAACAGCCAGAGTAAAAAACGGAACATACAAAATTTAAAAGCAATTTAAAATAATTAAATATTTTGGCCGTAAATTAAAACAACCCAATTTAAAATCAATTTAAAATTTATTTAAATTGATTATAAATTTATTAAAATTTATTTAAAATCAATTTAAAATCCCAAAGGTGCTTTTTTTCAAGAGGAAACTGGACTTCCTTTGTTTTTCCTTGAAGACATTTCACTTATCCAAGAAGCTTCCTCAATTGTGACTTCAGTTCAGTCAGAACTGAAGAAGCTTCTTGGATGGGAAGCAAACTGTCTTCAAGGGAAACAAAGTAAATCCAGGTGCCTTTTGAAAAAGCATCTTTGGGACAAACATAACTTGGATGTTTGAGAATCTCCATAGACATCCGTACACATCCCAGATCCGATCTTGGGTTCTGCAGCTCTTTTGGGACTCAACACAGCTCAATGGGAACATCAAGAGGTCAGGAGACAAGTCAACCTTCCGTGGACTAACCAACTAGGAGTCAAACTAAGAACGAGAAAGCTTTTTCATGTTCAGAAAACCAAGGGTTCCTTAGAAATGGTATCCATTGCAATTCCACATCAAAAACACACACTAGTTTGAGGAACTTCATCTCAAGAACCCCAGGGATGGTGTCCCTCCATCTTTCCTGCAGAGATGGCGCCTTTCCTCCAAGGCGCATAGGAGATCCCCCCCCCAAATCTCTTAAATTGCCATTTCCATCTATCACAGCCTCTTTAAAAATTGTGGTCAGATTGCATTTTATCAACATGCGAAGGAAACAAGCGAAGCACAGGAA
The DNA here is from genome assembly GCA_022577455.1 of Arizona elegans. Classification (NCBI taxonomy): domain Eukaryota; kingdom Metazoa; phylum Chordata; class Lepidosauria; order Squamata; family Colubridae; genus Arizona; species Arizona elegans. The sequence continues at coordinate 3,112,925 of JAKOOJ010000029.1, forward strand.
GAACAAGCTATTAACTGCACTGAATAAAAAGAACTGAAGGTGGATGAAATTAACATGAAAAGGGCAACACATTTGGATCTGGTCCTGCCTAATCCCTTGACCCAGAGCCATCCAATTCTTTGGAAGGAGACCTTCTGCTGGCATTTAGAAGCCAAGGGAGATTGCCACCTTCACAAAGATTGCCCACCCCGGTTTCTCTGCCAAGAAAAATCCCCTCGGCCATGTCTACTCACCACATGGACCAGATCCATGGAGAGCAATGGATCCCTGCCTTGCTGAGCCTTCAAGATCATATGCTAGCAAGATCTTGCCCACCTTCCACGGTGAGGTTTGAAGGACTTCCCATCTTGCTAAGACTGAAGAGTAGGACTTGAGACTCTGATTCCCGTTTCCCCCAGCAAACATGACCACGGCCAAAGAATGATTGGTTGGTAAGTCAAAATATCCAGACAGCACCAGTGGCCCCAGAATTGTGTCACCGGATCTCTTCACCATGACACAAAGAGGCAAGGAGGATCGAGTGTTTCCGCCCCCTCCCCCTGAATCTCCACCAGGGAGAAGCCACTCAAGGAACTCAAGAACTCAAGGACCCTACCTTCAAACTCCACTGGAAGTCTGGGAATCGCTGCGTCCCGTAAACCAAGGACGCCCAGCTTCTTCTTCTGGGCCACTTGAAGGCCAACTTCACCAGCTGCTCCACAGATTTCTTTATCTCTCCTGCAAGCGTTGCCAACTTCTGCCTTTCCTCCTGCCTTGTGGGTGTCCCTCCAAGGCACAGGACACCGTAGGGCAATGCAGCATGATTCCGGAAACACCCGCCTACCCTCCTTGCGATCCTTTGCAGACCTGGGGCCTATTTATAGCAGGCCCAGCCTGCCTCACTTCCCCTTCTCTTCGGCTCAGAGACGGCTCTCACCACAGTTCCTCCTGCGAGAAGCAGAAAGGAAGTGTTGTGTAGAAGTCCTCTCCTCACCTCTAAGGGAGAAAAGAGCTAAGGGGGACATCCAAGCGCTGCCAATGGGTTGTGGGTTGAGAAGAAGGATGTCTGGAGGATGACCATCTCCAAACTAAAGGGAGAAACTTGGAGGATCCAGCTGAAGACCTCTGTTGGGTTGACCAAGCCTGCTTAAATCCACTTAGTCTTTGAGAATCTTCCCATGAGTCTCTCCTTTTCTCTTGATCCATGATGAAAGGACTCCAAAACCTGTTGGCAGGTCTTTTGGTAGGAGCAAGCAAGCAAAAAGTGGAGACAGCAGACACTTCGATGGGGAGCGGGAATGGGACAATTGGATCGATGCCTGTTTTGCTGTTGACCCTGGCAAAGGAAGGTTCAAGAGCTGTTGGCACAAGTCTTGGATGGACATTAAGGAGCATATTTAACACTGTCCTTGAGCGTTAGGTCAACTTCAGAACCTCCTAAAAGACAGTCCCTGATTGGTCTCTAGTCAGTTGCAAAACAGGCTCATCCTGTCGCCCAGAATGAGAAGTTTCCAAGCGTACATCTGATGCTAATAGAAGTTGAGCAAAAATTCTGCCGAAAAAAGTTCCCTTCAATGTTTTGTTTATTATTTGCATATTTCACTCGACGCTTGTTCATCGCGAAGAAAGAGGAAGTGCACCAGGCATTAGCAAGAGACCCTTTCCTTGGCTGATCGTCTCCCCAGGTCTGCTTCGCATTGTGAGATATTTGCTGGGTATCACTCAGATCTCCTTGCAGCTCTCGATCGGCATGAGGACTAGAAACCTGACTCTTTTTTCTTTCCGATGAGAAAAGGTTCTCCATAAAGCTAAGTGTTGTGCTTGCAACCCAATTGCATCATTTTTATTTGGAATAACAATAGGCTTCGAACCCATGGAGACGACTGACAATATTGTCTGTTCTGTTTTAATTGTTGTGAGCTGCCCTGAGTCCTGTGGAGATAGGGCGGCATACAAGTCCTAACAAATAAATATAAATAAATAAATAATCGAGCTCTTAGGCAAGACGGCAGAGTCCTCGTTTAGTGCTTGCTTCATTTAGTGACTGTTTGCAGGGATGATGGTGATGAAAAAGTCCCTGTGTGACTTAAGCCTGCAATAGGTCTGTAAAGCAAAGGAAAGCTGAGGTCAAATCGCTTAGCGACCACTTCACTTAACACAGGTCCCAACTGCGGTCGTTAAATGAGGACAACCTGTACTGTCGAAAGAATATGCTCACTTGATTGTTGCTTTCCAGAACTGGGAAAAAAGACGATGACCGCACAGAAACAGGGTGAGATTTTGGACCTGTCATTTCTTATGTCAGAATCAGAATCATAAAAGAGCTGGAAGGGACCTTGGAGGTCTTCTAGTCCAGCCCTCTGCTCAAGCAGGAGACCCTAGAGCATTCCAGACAAGTGCCTGTCCAGTCTCTTCTTAAAAATCTCCAGTGATGAAGCACCTAAAACTTCTGGTGGCAAGCTGTTCCACTGGTTAATTGTCTTCACTGTTAGGAAGTTTCTCCTCAGTTCTAGATTGCTTCTCTCCTTGATTAGTTTCCATCCTTTGGTTCTTCTTCTATCCACAGATGCTTTGGAGAATAGCTTGACCCCCCCCTCTCCTCTTTGTGGCAGCCCCTGAAATATTGGAAGACTGCTATCATGTCCCCTCTGGTCCTTCTTTTTAATGTCATTTAATCTTTCCCATAAAATCTTAGAGTCGAGCATTGTCTCCACTTGCTGAGTCAGCGGGCTGAGTGTGAAGTCATAAAAATTTATTCTAAATGGGTCCAATGATTTTATTCTCCAATCGTAAATATGGAATTTAATTAGCGGCTTGCCGATGATGAAGTTAGCACGGCAGATGAGAGGGGTAGGAGACCCAGCAGTTTTCAAGCATAAAACAACATGAAATAAGAACGAAAACAATAAATTCCAAAGTCTTTGGGGAACCCAGCAAGAACTCCTGGACTTGATGTTCTAACAAGATGACATCAAGCTGGCAGGAGTAGGCAACGCTCCAGAAGATAGGCTTAAGATACAGAAGGATCTTGATGGATTTGAACATTGGGTGCTATCTAACAAAATGAAATTCAGTGGGGGAAAAAGGAAGGTTCTACATTTAGGCAAGAAAAACAAAATGCACAGGTACAGAATATGTGGTACCTCGCTCAATAGTAGTAACTGTGAGAGGGATCTTGGACTCCTAGTGGACAACCATTTAAATATGAGCCAGCCGGGTGCAGCAGCTGCCAAAAAAGCCAACACAGTTCTAGGCTGCATAAACAGAGGGATAGAATCAAGATCATGTGAAGGGTTAATACCACTTTATAAGGCCTTGGTGAGGCCACACTTGGAATCCTGCATTCAATTTTGGTCGCCACGATGTAAAAAAGATGTGGAGACTCTAGAAAGAGTGCAGAGAAGAGCAACCAAGAGGATTAGGGGACTGGAGGCTAAAACATGCAATGAATGGTTGCAGGAACTGGGTATGTCTAGTTTAATGAAGAGAAGGACCAGGGGAGACATGATAGCAGTCTTCCAATATCTCAGGGGCTGCTACAAAGAGGGAGTCAAAACTATTCTCCAAAGCACCTGAGGGCAGGACAAAAAGGAATGGGTGGAAACTAATCAAGGAGAGAAGCAACCTGGAATTAAGGAGAAACTTCCTGACAGTTAGAACAATTCATCAGTGGAACAATTTGCCTCCAGAAGTTGTAAATGCTTCAACACTGGAAGTTTTAAAGAAGATGTTGGATAACCATTTGCTTGGTTGGTAAGTGGTATAGGGTTTCCTGGCTAAGCAGGGGGTTGGACTAGAAGACCTCCAAGGTCCCTTCCAACTCTGTTATTCTATTCTATTCTATTCTATTCTATTCTAAGAAGATCTAATCTTTTGGATCATGGGCTACTTCTTCTCTATTCCCCCAGATGGGTGAATTGATGGTGTGGTTGCTAAGTGATTTCTTTCAGAGTTCCTCAATCAGCAGAGTTGAAAAGAGCCCTTGAGGTCATCAAGCCCAACCTCCTGCTTGGCACCAACGAAAGCCATACCAAAATACAGGTAGTCCTCAACTTAACAACGATTCGTTTAGTGGCCGTTTGAAGTTACCATGGCCCTTCTGATTGGTTTTTTTTTTTCATTCTTATGACTGCTGCGACATCCCCATGGACACGTGATCAAAATTTGGACGCTTGGCCACTGACTCCTATTTATGACGGTTGCATTGTCCCCCCAGGGTCATGCCATCCCCTTTTGCGACCTTCTGACAAGCAGTGGGGTAGCCAGATTCACTTAATAACCAATTGTGGTCGTAAGTCGAGGACTGCCTGTATGACTCCTACTCACCTGTGGTTGTTTTAATTAGTTTAGTGGATATCCCGGTGCCTGATTCCACTTCTCAGCTGCCTAGAGATCAACCCTCTCTGTTTGCAGTCCTGTTAATCAGTTTTTTTCCTCCCTTCCCTGATTGTATTTGTATCTCTCCACTTTTGTTCTCGACAAAACAAAACACCGGAGCTTTGTGTTAAAGGAGAAAGGGGGGTGGGTGGGTTTGAATGGGACTTTATGGACCCCTCCCTCTCCCCCCGTCTTTTTATTTCATGACAATGCAATGGAGGTTAGGGCTTTCTGGAGCCAGTTCTTCTAATATATATATATATATATATATATACACACACACACACTATTTACGGCACCCGCCTCTTTGTAATGTTTTGACAATGCTTTGTAGAGGTAACCTTTGCAACAAAAGATAGATCAGTCCTTCTGCGGCCGGCCATGCCAAGTCTATTTTCCCTGGAGTGGTTCCAGGGAAGCTGGCTGGATGTTTTGCAGAAGTCGTGGGCTGGAAGATTAAAGTCCTGCACTGACGTTGTTGATAAGATTTTGTCAAGCTTTAATATTCTTTTGTTTTGTTTTTTTTTGGCTCGGCAGGTTCCCTGCACGGCTGATAGCAAAGAGGAGGTTGTGGTGAGTTGATTGGGAGGCATTCAGGACCGTTGGGTTTTTTTTTCCCCCTCTTTGATCGCAACCTTTCAAATGTCCAGGGATCCCAACGCCCATGGTTCCCAGCCACTCCCTCTCTGGCCGGTGGCCATGACGACAAGAGATTCTGAGAGTTATCTAAAGGATGGCAGAGAGAATTGTACAGTAAATAACTACTGTGTTTCTCCAAAAATATGACCTACTCAGAAACAGGGGTGGGTTCTAATTTTTTTTACTACCGGTTCTGTGGGCATGGCTTATTTTGTGGGTGTGGCTTGGAGGTCATGTGACTAGGTGGGCGTGGCTAGCTGGTCAGAGTCATTTCTGGAAGGTCCTCGCACTTACAACCAGTCCTCGCACTTACGACCGGACTCATTTGTTTGCTTTTAACACTGATCAGCTGTAGGGCGGCCCTTTGAAGCCCCGCGCAAGAGTTTTTTTCCCTCTAGTCATCAGCTGGGACTCAGGAGGCAGCAATAGATTGGGGGTGGGAACCAAATAAAAGGTAAGAATAACGTGGGGGTGGGGAGAACTGGTTCAGTGACATCATATTGTCACCGCTACCGGCTCGGCCGAACCGGACCGAACCAGGAAGAACCCACCACTGCTCAGAAAGTAAGTCCTGGTTTGATTTTTACATGTGCAGCCAATATAAGCCCTATCCCCAAAATAAACCCTAATTAAGATCCGGCCCACTCCAGGGTGCACAGGTAAAAATTAAGCTAGGGTGGGGATCAGGGAGAGGTGGTGCTGCCCTACTACTTACCTTCAGATAGTTACAGCTAAGCCTCGCACACCTCCACCCACATCTTTTGCCGCAGCTGGCAAGGCTTTTCTGAAGGCCTCTGTAGCCGATAATAGAGCTCCGGATGGATCCTAGTGGACAACCATTTAGATATGAGCCAGCCGTGTGCAGCAGCTGCCAAAAAAGCCAACACAGTTCTAGGCTGCATAAACAGAGGGATAGAATCAAGATCACGTGAAGGGTTAATACCACTTTATAAGGCCTTGGTAAGGCCACACCTGGAGTCCTGCATCCAGTTATAGTCACCACGATGTAAAAAAGATGTTGCAACTTTAGAAAGAGTGCAGAGAAGAGCAACCAAGAGGATTAGGGAACTGGAGGCTAAAACATAGGACGAACAGTTGCAGGAATTGGGTATGTCTAGTTTAATGAAAAGGAGGATTAGGAAAGACATGACAGCAGTGTTCCGATATCTCAGGGGCTGCCCCAAAGAAGAGGGAGTCAAGCTATTCTCCAAAGCAACTGAAGGCAGAACAAGAAGCAACGGGTGGAAACTAATCAAGGAGAGAAGCAACTTAGAACTAAGGAGAAATTTCCTGACAGTGAGAACAATTAAGCAGTGGAACAACTTGACTCCAGAAGATGTGGATGCTCCAACACTGGATATTTTTAAGAAGATGTTGGATAACCATTTGTCTGAAGTGGTGGAGGGTTTCCTGCCTAAGCAGGGAGTTGGACTAGAAGACCTCCAAGGTCCCTTCCAACTCTGTTATTCTATTCGATCTCCTTGTTATCGGCTGCAGAGACCTTCAGGAAAGCCTTGCCAGCTGCAGAAGAAGAAGTTCCTGAAGGCCTCTGGGCAGCAAAAAGGAGTCCGGGGGCAATGCGCGCAAGTGAAGTGAGACAATGGATGACATCCCCCCCCCAAAATAAGACCTGGTGCCTTTTTTGGCGGCAAAAAATATAAGACAGGGTCTTATTTTCAGGGAAACACGGTAGGATGTCTAGTGGTTGTTTGCATCCGTTTCTTGCATCTTCTTCACCCTATTGTCTGAGCTGCTTTCGGGTTTTTTGAAATCAATGTCTATCCAGGCTGCAAAACGCTGAATCACCACTAGAGGGCAGCAATGAACTCACATTTTCTGTGCATCTACTGCTCCCTGGTGGTCCCTTTGAGAACTGCAGCCCAGCGATAAGGTAAGGCATCCTCTTTGCGTTTACCGCTTATTATTTCCCTGCAAGGTTTGCGCAGAGTCCTGGCTCGCTTTTCTGCAGTCACCTCCTGGTTTTTTTCAAAGCATCGTGGACATCTGTTAAATGAAGAAAAAAAAAAAAAACTCAAAAATACTTCAAAAATATCCCAGGTAAGAGCAGAGGATATTTTGAAGCTCAGCTGGCGCTGTTTCCTGTGGCTGTAGTGGAAAGGAGTGAAGCTCAAATAAAACAAAATATAAAATAAAATACAGAGGAAAACATTCTGGCTCTTGAAGTAATTTCTTCCCCCCCACCCTCTTTTTCTTTTTTAATATACAACTAGTTGGATTCCTGCCATCAGCACCAATTATACACTTCAGAGGGCAGCCCATTAAACTTCCAAAAGCTTACTAACAAACTGAAACAGAAAGACTCACCCCCCAAATGTTCACCTCTATTAAAATTATTGACCTGAGCTGAAAGGGAGGGAGGGAGGGAGGCGAGAGGAGGGGGAGAGAGAGGTTGAATGGAGAGATGGAGATGGAGTTGCTGGAAAACTCCTCTAGATATATTGTGGTCGATCTACAGCAGGTCTCCTAAGGAGACCTTGAAATCTGAGCTTAAATGGAAGAGGAGAAGATTAAGGAAAGAATCCAGGAAGGAGAAGAGCTGAGGCATTTTAATGACTCCTAATTAGAGGTCGATGCCAGATTTTCATGTAATTAAAAAGGAAAAGAAATAAAAAAGCAGAGAGTTGGGAATTATACAACTTATTTACGTCGTCTGAAGACCTGAGTAGACCATCTAGATCAGGGGTCTCCAAACTTGGCAACTTTTAAGACTTGAGGACGTCAACTCCCAGAATTCTTTGCTGGCTTTGCCTGGCTGAGGAACTCTGGGAGTTGAAGTCCACAAATCTTTTTTTTTTTTATTGCAAAAATTTTACAATTACATTTTCGCCCTTCCCCCCCCCTCAACCCACCCCAGACTTCCCAACCTCCCTAACCCACCCTAACCCTCCCCACCCCCCCAGACTTCCACACAGTATACTCATATCAAGTAAAAGGAAAAACCCACCTTTGTATATAAAATTTGAACCCCTCCCTCCCCCTTATAAATTTGATCTTCATTACATTAACATATTTCTATCTTAATATAACTTTTTCAAATAAATTTTTGTCTTCATTACCTTAAAATATTTCTATCTTAATATAACATTTTCAAATAAAAGAAGTCCACAAATCTTAAAGTTGCCAAGTTTGGAGACCCCTGGTCGATGGTGAAATCCAAATTTTTTTTTTACTACCGGTTCTGTGGGCGTGGCTTGGTGGGCGTGGTGTGGCTTGGTGGGCATGGCAGGGGAAGGATGCTGCAAAATCTCCATTCCCACCCAACTCTGGGACCCACCAGAGGTGGTATTGAGGTTCTCCGAACTGCTCAAAAATTTCCGCTACTGGTTTTCCAGAACCTGTCAGAACCTGCTGGATTTCACCCTTGCCCCTGGTCTATATGGTTTTGAAGGATCTCATGAAGGACTTAGACTTGCCAGGAACTGGGAATATGTTAAAGGATGGAGAAAAACTGAGTGAAATACATGGGCAAGTCATGGTCTGAAGTTCTATCTTGTCTTTCTTTTCATTGTTGTCCCATTTCATGGTTGGCTCAGGAATTGTGGGAGTTGAAGTCCACAAGTCATAAAAGGACCATGGTTCCCCACTCCCTGATTGAGAACATCACCCAGGGATCTTGCCATTATTACAGAAGACCTGGCCAACTTTTCTAAATCTCCACCACTGAAATGAAGTGAGCGGATCTGTCATGATGTGGTTTTTTTAAGGCATCCTCCAACTCTTTTTCCTCTTCTGCGATTCTTATCGTTATTCTTTCATTACAGTAATAATTCCCTATTTCGCTGGTACAGAAGGCTGCCACAGGTATCTTCCACTCAGCTGGGGAGACAACCAGCCAAACCAAAACGCCCACTCATCGTGCCATTTCCTGCTTGCCCGGAGCGGAAGGCTAGGCTGGGGAATTCTAGGAGTTGAAGTCCACACCTCTTAAGGGTGCCAAGGCTGAAAAAGCAGAGGTAAGAAATAATTTTGTAATTGGACTTCTATTTGCTGCAAAGGAAATTTGAAGCTCCTTCTTTCTATTTCTGTCTTTCTGCGCTCTTTCCTTCCTTCCTTCTTTTCTCCCCTCCCCTCCTTCTCCTCTCCTCCATCCCTTCCACTTCCACTCCCCCTCCCTCCCTCCTTCCTTCCATCTTTCTTTCTCTCTCTCTTTCTTTCTTTCTATTTGTCTCTTTCTTTCTTTCCTTATGTTCTTTATACACTTCCCCTCCCCATCTCTTCCCTTCCCTTACACCCTCCCTCTTTCTCGTTCCTTCCTTCCTTCCTCCCTCCCTTCCTTCTTTTCTCCCCTCCCCTCCTTCTTCTCTCCTTTCCTCCATCCCTTCCGCTTCCACTCTCTCCCTCCTTCCTTCCTTCCATCTTTCTTTCTTTCTCTTTCTTTCTTTCTTTCTCTTTCTTTCCTTATGTTTATACACTTCTGCTCCCCTCCCCACCTCTTCCCTTCCCTTACACCCTCCCTCCTTTCCCCTTCCTTCCTTCCTTCCTTCCTTCCTTCCCCTTCTTCTTCCCTCTTCTCCTCCATCCCTTCCCCTTCTCCTTCCACCCTCCCTCCCTCTCTCCTTCCTTCCTTCCTTCCTTCCTTCCTTCCTTCCTTCCTTCCCTTTCTTTCTTTCTTTCCTTCTTTCTTTTCCTTCCTTCCTTCCTTCCTTCCCTCCTTCCTTCCTTCCATCTTTCTTTCTTTCTCTTTCTTTCTTTCTTTCTCTTTCTTTCCTTATGTTTATACACTTCTGCTCCCCTCCCCACCTCTTCCCTTCCCTTACACCCTCCCTCCTTTCCCCTTCCTTCCTTCCTTCCTTCCTTCCCCTTCTTCTTCCCTCTTCTCCTCCATCCCTTCCCCTTCTCCTTCCACCCTCCCTCCCTCTCTCCTTCCTTCCTTCCTTCCTTCCTTCCTTCCTTCCCTTTCTTTCTTTCTTTCCTTCTTTCTTTTCCTTCCTTCCTTCCTTCCTTCCTTCCTTCCTTCCTTCCTTCCGTTCTTTATACACTTTTAATAAAATTTACTTTCTTTAAAAAAAGAAAAAAGAAAAACATTGACTTAGAAGATTGAGGGCATCTTCCTCAGGGTTTATAAACCTGGGCACAAGACCTGACACCAACACAGCCAAGATCTTGCTCCAGCGTGGCTTGAGAGCTTAGTGTAGGGAGAGATCAGCCACCCTAACTTTGAATGCCCTCCTAACCCCTGGATATCCCATTTGGGTTCAGCGTGTTGTCTGAACGCAGCCGGAATCCATTTTCTGCCTCTGGTAGAGAAAAAAAGGAAGCGAATGGAGAGGAAACGGTGGCGAGAGCAGGGGAAAAGAGAGTGAGGGTGTAAACGGAAGAATGTGGCCGATTCAGCAGCAACCGTAGCTAGTGAGAGTGGATAGTAGTAAGGAAAAGGAAGACAAATCACAAATCAGTAACAGGGGGAGGGGGGGAAAGAGAACATAATTTGTATATATAAGACGACATCATACATCTTTTCCCGAAAGAGATCTGTGGGCTGGACCAAAATACCCACAGCCACATCCTGATGTTTCACGTAATGTCTGGTTTGTTCAGTTCGTGGGTCACTTCAGAAGCAATATTTTGAAGGTGTACCATGAAACCTGGTACACCAGAAAGGGCCTGGTGGCTCAGCAGACTGATAGCATGGCGATTAACACCAGCTGTCTGCAATTACTGCAAGTTCGAATCTCCCCAGGCTCAAGGTTGACTCAGCCTTCCATCCTTTCTAAGGTAGGTAAATTGAGGACCCAGTTTGTGGGGGCAATAAGCTGACTTTGTATAAATATACAAAAGGATGAAGGCTATTGCTTAACGCATTGTAAGCCGCCCTGAGTCTCCGGAGAAGGGCGGCATATAAATCAAATTAAAAAAACAAACAAACCTGGAGGGATCAAACCCTTTGAAGTCCAGATAGACCCATCCCCTGTTTTCTGGGCACCCCACTCCTCCAATTCTGGACAAGAAGCAACGGGTGGAAACTAATCAAGGAGAGAAGCAACCTAGAACTAAGGAGAAATTTCCTGACAGTTAGAACAATTCATCAGTGGAACGACTTGCCTCCAGAAGTTGTGAATGCTCCAACACTGGAAGTTTTTAAGAAGAGGTTGGATAACCATTTGTCTGAAGTGATGCAGGGTTTCCTGCCTAAGCAGGGGGTTGGACTAGAAGACCTCCAAGGTCCCTTCCAACGCTGTTATTTTGTTATTATGATGAATGGTTGCAGGAACTCTCTGTGTCTAGTCTTATGAAGAGAAGGTTTAGGGGGGATATGACAGTTGAATTCCCATACTTGAGGGGCTGCCAGAAAGAAGAGGGGGGGGTGTTAACCTATTTCTCAAAGTACCAGAAATCAGGAAAAGTAGCAATGGATGGAAACTAAGCAAGGAGAGAACCAACATAGAAAGGAGAAATTTGCGGAGAGTTAGAACAATTGATCAATGGGACAAATTGCCTCCAGAAGTTGCTCCATCACCAGAGGGTCTCCAGAAGAGATTAAAAAGCCATTTGTCTGAAATGGTAGAGGGTCTCTCGCTTGAGCCTCCAGAAGTTGTGGGTTGCTCCATCACTGGAGGTTTTCAAGAAGAGATTGGACAACCATTTGTCTAAAAGGGTATAAGGTTTCCTGCCTGAGCAGGGGGTTGGACTAGAAGACCTCCAGGGTCCCTTCCGACTCTGTGATTCAATCCTCTCAATCCACCGAGGAGGGAAGAGATGAATTTGCAGAACCTGTGCCAAACGCATATTCCCCAAATTATTCGCTCGAAATATTTGTATGCTGCCTTTGTCCCCTCAAGAGTTAATGCAGCTGGCCAAGAAAATGATAAATTTACAGTTTGCAAATTGAAGAGAAAGCCAGAAAAAAAAAAAAAAAAAAAAAAAAACAACTTAGCCTGCTGTATAATTTAAAAGAGAAGATAAACAAGAGGCCGACTTTTAGAGTCCTGAAATTCAAGGATGTGGAATTTTTTTCCCCTCCCCTCATCAGCTTTCTAACCTTTTTCAAACACAATCTGGACATAAAGAGAATTATGTGTAAAGAGTGTTACACTGGAAGATGACAGGTGCCATGTCAGCCTGTTTCATTCGGCGATGATTCCTTGGTTACAAATGATTTGCATATCTTCTTTCCATGCTTCATCATTTTCTTTCGGTGGGTAGAAACAGAAATAAGGATTCTTGATTTCTGGAGGGAGTCTTGAGGTGCCCATAAACACTGCCCAGATTTCAATAATTCCAGAAATTCAGAATATCAGAGTTGGAAGGGACCTCGGAGGTCTTGTAGTCCAACCCCCTGCTCAGGTAGGAAACCCTATATCATTTCAGACAAATGGTTGTCCAATCTCTTCTTGAAAACCTCCAGTGATGGAACATTCACAATTTCTGGAGGCAAGTCGTTCCACTGGTCAAAATTTGGGTTCTTGGCAACCAGCATGTATTTAAGATGGTTGCAACATCAGGAGTTATGTGATCCCCATTTGCAACCTTCCCAGCTGGCTTCCTGACAAGCGAAGACAATTGGGGAAAGCTGGATTCGCTTAAGGACAGTGTGATTCATTTACCGACTGTGGGGATTCGCTTAAACAATTTAATTTAATTTAATTTATTTTAATTTAATTTATTTTAATTTATTTTCCAATTTATATACCGCCCTTCTCCCTGAGGACTCAGGGCGGTGTACAGCCAAGATAAAAAACATAGAATACAAATATTAAAACATTTAAAAATATATATAAATTTTGGCCCGAAAGTTAAAAAATCACAGACTAATTAAAAGAATTTTAAAATTTCTTCTTAAGCCAACCCGGCTTGCTGAAAAAGATGGGTTTTCAGGGAACGACGGAAGGCATTGAGGTCATGGATTCTCCTTTTCTCCGGAGGCAACTGATTCCAGATTTTTTTTTTAAACAATGACGTTTCGATCCGTTTGGTTTCTTCAATTGATGGCGAATACATTCAATGAATAAAAGAAAGAAATAAATGTCAATGGAAGTCAGCATCAAGATGGTCGTTCTGGTTTGCAGATAATATTTCAGCCATCTGTACAAAGGTGATGAGCCAGGGGTGAAATGCTCCCCGTTCGGACCGGATCGCCCGATCCGATAGCGATGGTGGCGGGTGGGAAAGAAAAAAAGAGAGCAAAAGAAAGGGAGAGAGAAAGAGAGAAACAATAAAGATAGATGAGATAGATGATGAGATAGATGAAAGAGACAGAGATAGAGAGAGAGAGAGAAAGGGAAAGAGAAAAAGAGAGCAAAAGAAAGGGAGAGAGAAAGAGAGAAACAATAAAGATAGATGAGATAGATGATGAGATAGATGAAAGAGACAGAGATAGAGAGAGAGAGAGAAAGGGAAAGAGAAAAAGAGAGCAAAAGAAAGGGAGAGAGAAAGAGAGAAACAATAAAGATAGATGAGATAGATGATGAGATAGATGAAAGAGACAGAGAGAGAGAGAGAGAGAAAGGGAAAGAGAAAAAGAGAGCAAAAGAAAGGGAGAGAGAAAGAGAGAAACAATAAAGATAGATGAGATAGATGATGAGATAGATGAAAGAGACAGAGAGAGAGAGAGAGAGAAAGGGAAAGAGAAAAAGAGAGCAAAAGAAAGGGAGAGAGAAAGAGAGAAACAATAAAGATAGATGAGATAGATGATGAGATAGATGAAAGAGACAGAGAGAGAGAGAGAGAGAGAAAGGGAAAGAGAAAAAGAGAGCAAAAGAAAGGGAGAGAGAAAGAGAGAAACAATAAAGATAGATGAGATAGATGATGAGATAGATGAAAGAGACAGAGAGAGAGAGAGAGAAAGGGAAAGAGAAAAAGAGAGCAAAAGAAAGGGAGAGAGAAAGAGAGAAACAATAAAGATAGATGAGATAGATGATGAGATAGATGAAAGAGACAGAGAGAGAGAGAGAGAGAGAGAAAGGGAAAGAGAAAAAGAGAGCAAAAGAAAGGGAGAGAGAAAGAGAGAAACAATAAAGATAGATGAGATAGATGATGAGATAGATGAAAGAGACAGAGAGAGAGAGAGAGAGAGAGAAAGGGAAAGAGAAAAAGAGAGCAAAAGAAAGGGAGAGAGAAAGAGAGAAACAATAAAGATAGATGAGATAGATGATGAGATAGATGAAAGAGACAGAGAGAGAGAGAGAGAGAGAAAGGGAAAGAGAAAAAGAGAGCAAAAGAAAGGGAGAGAGAAAGAGAGAAACAATAAAGATAGATGAGATAGATGATGAGATAGATGAAAGAGACAGAGAGAGAGAGAGAGAGAGAAAGGGAAAGAGAAAAAGAGAGCAAAAGAAAGGGAGAGAGAAAGAGAGAAACAATAAAGATAGATGAGATAGATGATGAGATAGATGAAAGAGACAGAGAGAGAGAGAGAGAGAGAGAAAGGGAAAGAGAAAAAGAGAGCAAAAGAAAGGGAGAGAGAAAGAGAGAAACAATAAAGATAGATGAGATAGATGATGAGATAGATGAAAGAGACAGAGAGAGAGAGAGAGAGAGAGAAAGGGAAAGAGAAAAAGAGAGCAAAAGAAAGGGAGAGAGAAAGAGAGAAACAATAAAGATAGATGAGATAGATGATGAGATAGATGAAAGAGACAGAGAGAGAGAGAGAGAAAGGGAAAGAGAAAAAGAGAGCAAAAGAAAGGGAGAGAGAAAGAGAGAAACAATAAAGATAGATGAGATAGATGATGAGATAGATGAAAGAGACAGAGAGAGAGAGAGAGAGAGAGAAAGGGAAAGAGAAAAAGAGAGCAAAAGAAAGGGAGAGAGAAAGAGAGAAACAATAAAGATAGATGAGATAGATGATGAGATAGATGAAAGAGACAGAGAGAGAGAGAGAGAGAGAGAAAGGGAAAGAGAAAAAGAGAGCAAAAGAAAGGGAGAGAGAAAGAGAGAAACAATAAAGATAGATGAGATAGATGATGAGATAGATGAAAGAGACAGAGATAGAGAGAGAGAGAGAGAAAGGGAAAGAGAAAAAGAGAGCAAAAGAAAGGGAGAGAGAAAGAGAGAAACAATAAAGATAGATGAGATAGATGATGAGATAGATGAAAGAGACAGAGAGAGAGAGAGAGAGAGAAAGGGAAAGAGAAAAAGAGAGCAAAAGAAAGGGAGAGAGAAAGAGAGAAACAATAAAGATAGATGAGATAGATGATGAGATAGATGAAAGAGACAGAGAGAGAGAGAGAGAGAGAAAGGGAAAGAGAAAAAGAGAGCAAAAGAAAGGGAGAGAGAAAGAGAGAAACAATAAAGATAGATGAGATAGATGATGAGATAGATGAAAGAGACAGAGAGAGAGAGAGAGAGAGAAAGGGAAAGAGAAAAAGAGAGCAAAAGAAAGGGAGAGAGAAAGAGAGAAACAATAAAGATAGATGAGATAGATGATGAGATAGATGAAAGAGACAGAGAGAGAGAGAAAGGGAAAGAGAAAAAGAGAGTAAAAAAAGGGAGAGAGAAAGAGAGAAAGAAAGAAAGAGAGAGAGAGACAATAGAAAGATGATGAGAGAGATAGAGAGAAAGAAAAAGAGAGCAAAAGAAAGAGAGAAAGAGAGAACGGGACAGAGGGAGAGAGAAAAACAGTGAGAAAAAAAAAAGAGAGAGAGAGAGTGAGATCGAAGAGCTGCAGGCAGTAACTTTTTCCTTCTTGAGCCTAGTGCGAAGTGACAGCTGTGTCTAGAAGCAAAGGCACCAGTTTTCAAAGGGATGGCAATGTGTGATCACACTTCTCCAGGCTTTTTCTTCTTTTTTTTAAAGCCTCCTTCCATCTCTTTCAGACCTTTTTTTTCCCCCTCTCCTTTTTTCTCTCCCCCCCCACCCCCGGAGTTGAAACAGGCCAGATCTTCTTCCACGTTTCTGGTGGGTGGAGAAGATGGTTTTAATAACCTGCCCCACGTCGACTGGCTAAGGAGAAGCCTCCAGAGTTTGAAAAAAGGATCTATAGGTTTACAGGAGACAAACAAATGAGTGACTTGATTGCTTTTGGCTCAGGAGAAGTTGGGCACCTCAGGTCCTTGCTAGGAGATTTCACCTGGCTTTGTAGAACCTCAAATGGTGAGGTTTGGGGTCTCGAATGCCGAATCACTAGTGAGAAGAGGGTTTATAGGTGAACATGGGCAGCTGATGGTGGAAGTGTCATCTGGACCAAGGATGATCCAGTGGCCTTTGGATCCTTGTGAGGATAGTCCTGTGCGTCAGAGGTTATGCCCACATGGGAACATCTCAGCAGAGTTCCTCAACCTTGTCATCTTGAAGATGGGTGGACTTCAACTCCCAGAATTTCCCAGCCTTGTTCCTGTTGCAAGGACTCTCGGATGACCCTCATCGACCCCATCCTTAAGACCTTTCAAAGCAGAGAGCACAATTTTAATTGGCCACTCCTCTTCTTTGAGGAGACCTCAAGTATCTCCTTCCAGGTTGCCAATTCTTTGCTTCGCTTGGTTCCATCTGCCTTCCTTGTAGCTGAAGATTCCTCTGTGGAATTATATTTTATGTTACTCAACTGTTATTGTTGCTTTTATTCTTTGCTATATACCTTTACTGTACTTCTTGTAGAGTATGTACACACTAAAACACATATATACTGTACAAATGTATGGTCTCTCTCTCTCGCTCTCTCTTTCCCTCTCTCTCTCTTTCCCTCCCTCTTCCCCTCCCCCTCTTTGTCTCCCTCATGCTTTCACTTTCTCTCTTTCCCTCTCTCTTTCCCTCGCTCTTCCCCTCCCTCTCTTTCTCTCCCTCATGCTCTTTCCCTTTCTCTCCCTCTTCCCTTTCCCCTTCCTCTCTTTCTCTCCCTCATGCTCTTTCACTTTCTCTCTTTCCCTCTCTCTTTCTTTATCTCCCTCTTCCCCTCCCTCTCGTTCACTTTCTTTCCCTCTTGCTCTTTCCCTCTTTCCCTCTCTCTTTCTCTCCCTCTTCCCCTCCCTCTCTTCCTCTGCCTAATGCTCTTTCAGTTTCTCTCTTTCCCTCCCTCTCCCTCTCTTTCTCTTCCTCATGCTCTTTCACTTTCCCTCTCTCTCTCTTTCTCTCCCTCTCTTTCTCTCCCCTCCCTCCCTTTCTCTCCCTCTTCCCCTCCCTCTTTCTCTCCCTCATGATTTCACTTTCTCTCTTTCTCTCCCTCTTCCCCTCCCTCTCTTTCTCTCCCTCATGCTCTTTCACTTTCTCTCTTTCCCTCTCTCTTTCTCTCCCTCATGCTTTTTTACTTTCTCTTTCCCTCTCTCTTTCTCTCCCCTCTTTCATTTTCTTTCCCTCTTGCTCTTTCCCTCTCTTTCTCTCTTTCTCTCCCTCTTCCCCCTCTCTTTCTCTCCCTAATGCTCTTTCACTTTCTCTCTTTCCTTCCCTCTCCCTCTCTTTCTCTCCCTCATACTCTTTCACTTTCTCTTTCCCTCTCTCTTTCTCTCCCTCTCTTTCTCTCCCTCATGCTTTTTCCCTCTCTTTCCCTCTTCCACTCCCTCTCTTTCTCTCCCTCTTCCCCTCCCTCTCTTTCTCTCCCTCATGCTCTTTCACTTCCCCTCCTGCTCTTTCACTTTCTTTCCCTCTTGCTCTTTCCCTCTTTCCCTCTCTTTCCCTCTCTTTCTCTCCCTCATGCTTTTTCACTTTTTCTCTCTTTCTCTCCCCCCTCTTTCACTTGCTTTCTCTCTCTCTCTCTCTCTCTCTCTCTCTCTCTCTCTCTCTCTCTCTCTCTCTCTCTCTCTCTCTCTCTCTCCCTGTCCACATTGTAGGTTTTACTTTGTTGTTTCCTGGCCCCGTGGCTGAAACAAATGGTTTCATTTGATATCCAGTGGACTTCCAAAGGTTGGGCATAAATCAAAGCAGTCAATGAATCAAAGCACGCTCCCCACATTGGGCCTATTCATTATGCTAAGCCATGGTTAGCATAACAAGATCTGTCCGCCCGGCTGGGCTCGCACTTCGCATGATCCTCAAGCCTTCCAGCCACAAGTGTCACAACCACCAACACCAGACAAATAGTTGCCACCAAGCAAAGCGGAACATCAGGTTGGTCACAAATCAAATCAAGTTGGTCCCAGGATGAACGGCTTTTTAACTGTTGCAACTTATGACCGTAATTGACAAGCTCCATTACGGTCATAAATTGAGCATTACCTGTAGCGCCAATCCTCGGGAAATGAACCCGTGGCCTTCTTCTTTGTCCTGTTCATTGTTCACCCTGTTAATTTATTTGGGAGTTTATAAATCCAACTCTGCGCTTATATCGGTTTTGGTTCTTTTCTTTTTTCTTTTAACTGGTGTAGAATGCAAAAAAAGGTTTTCATCATTGTCATTCTGGAGCAGAAAGGGAGTCCCGAGCCAAAGCAAACATGTTTGCTAATTAAATGCAGGTTTTTTTGGTACTTGTACTTGTTCTTGTTCTTAAGAACAAGAGTATCTGTCCACTACAGAAATCCGGCAGGAGAAAAGAGAATTTGCCTATTCTTGAGAGTCAGAAAAAGAGGTCAATGAATTGATTTTCTCCTTCTCCTCCTCCTCCTCCTCCTCCTCCTCCTCCTCCTCCTCCTCCTCCTCCTCCTCCTCCTCCTCCTCCTCCTCCTTCTTGAAAGCAGACAGATTTGTCATTCCTCTTAGCCAAGGCTTCTGGTACCCAACTGTTTATGATGTTACTTTCCCCACGTTCTTTTGCAATTATATTCGTATTTTGGTCTGTGACAGCAAATAAAAGTTATTATTATTAAAGCAGACAGATCTTTCTTTTTTTGGAAAAAAAGAGTAGTTTTGGGGGCTCACAGACCCCCAGTCGCCTCCAATCCCCCCTCCCCTTTGAGATGTTAAAAGCAGAAGCAGCAGAGAAATTGCAACCTTATCACAGGAAAGGCACCCCAACCTCCCCCAAACCCCTTGGCCAACAACACCCATTAATTCTACCACAAAGCCAATAAAAACACAAAGCCACCGATAAAGGGAGAGAATCCAGATGGGAAAAAAAGAAACTTAGCAATCTGAAGGAGTTCGGGAAAAGCAAATGGATCACACAAACGCACACACTCCCCCCCCCCCCGCAGATCTTAAATAAATAAATAAAGCTGTCAGCTCAACCTAAGCCAAAAAAAAAAAAAAAAAAAAAAAAGAAGAAGAAGAAGAAGAAGAAAGAAAAAAGAAAAGGAAAATCCATGTGTGCATCTTCAATTAAACGAATTAATTTTCTGCTTATGAGCTGGATGTTATAAATGTTTATTACTGGGGCTGTCTAATGAATCATCTGTCATCCATCTGTATGGGAGCCAGCAGCGTTTGCAGGCCTTAGTATGAGTAATGCATAGTTTGGTGGGGAGGTTTTTTAAGGCACCCGGCTGGAAATGGGAAGTGGGTGAATTCTGGTCCTGTTTTAGGCATGAGGCGGTAGGAAGTTAGCACCCACCCCTTTCCTAGAAGAATGAAATATTTTAGGAAATATTAAAAAGACAGAATATTATGTTTCCCTGGAAGAAAAATGGAGAAGCATGTTTTAAAGATGAAGCAGCTCCCACCTTCTTGTCCCCCCACCCCACCCTTTGTCAATGGGCCAGAGGCAGAAACTCAATTCCGTCCCATCTTTGTCAATGGACCATCATCTGCAATACAATAGGACCCATCTAGCAACAGAAACTCACCACATGGCACCTGGGAAGATGACATCAGCCAGCAAGGCTAGCTAAGACCCCCACCCCTGGGAGTCTGACAACCAATCAGGATACTTTTCCTGTGCCCCAGGATGTTCAGAGCCCAGAGAGGGTATAAAACCCGGGGACTCGCTGCATCTCGCCTCTTTTCTGTTCAGGAACTCAAACCATGTGATCCTGTCCACCATTAAACCATCTTTCCAAGCAGTCTCTATGTTTGAGAAACACTGCTCTAAAGCAGGGGTGAAATGTAAAATTTGTTACTACCGGTTCTGTGGGCGTGGCTTGGTGGGGGTGGGGGGTGGTAATGTGACTGGGTGGGCGTGGCCAACTTTTCTTTTTTTAAAAAAAAAACTTTTCCAAGCATTTTTTCTAATGCTTTGAAAAGCCTCTCTGCCGATCAGGCAACTCAGCTGGGATCGTCAGAGAATTTTCCAAGCATTTTTTTTAACCACCTCTTCAGCCAAGAAGTTTCCAAAAAAAAAAAAAAAATGCTTTGAAAAGCTGGCTGGGGGATTCTGGGAGTTGAAGTCCACCCATCTTCAAGCTTCCAAGGTTGAGAAACACTGCTTTAGAAGGTTGTTATCCCTCCTCTCAGGAGACCCCAAGAATTTGTCACCTCTCTTAACCATTCTGGAGAGCTTGAAGAAGACACCGCTGAGGAAATAACACCTCCGGATTGGGGAGAAAAAAAAAGCCATTAAAAAGCTCTGATTTAAACCTGTCGTATAATCCAAAAAATGCCGACCCTGCATTTGAGGATTTCCAGGCGCAGGGAAAGAACGACAACTCTCCATTTGGAGACATCATCACTCATCTTTCCGAGGCCTGCGTGAACTCAGACACTCCCATCCAGCTATAATAAATATTTCTGGGCTGGTAAACAATTTCATTTCCTCGGAGGGAGCATCCGGCGGTCCCCAGGTCCTTTCTGGGGAAGAGACAGGATGCTCCTGTTCTACTAAGCCTGGGCTTTTGGTTGGATGCCGGCCAATCCAGAATGTTGGCTTCTTTGACCCAAGATGCCAAAAGAAGCATGGCTAAGCCTGAGAAGTTGGTTAAATCATAGTAGAGTTAGTGCGCGGAGGGACTGAAGGTATATGCACCCTTTTTACCTTCCTTTCTTGCCTCCCTCCCTCCCTCCCTCTCCCTCCTCCTTTTCTCCCTCCATCCCATTCTCTCCTTCCTCCCCCACTCCTCCTCTTCCTTCTTTCCTCCCTCCATCCCCCTCTCTCCTTCTCCTTCCCTCCCTCCACCTCCTTCCCTACTTCCCCCTCCTCCTCTTCGTCCTTCCCTCCCTCCACCCCATTCCCTCCTTCCTTCCTCCCTCCCTCCCTGCCCCTCTATCTCCATCCCTCCATCCATCCCAATCTCTCCTTCCTTCCTTCCTTCCTTCCTTTCTCCTCCTCTTCCTTCCTTCCTCCTCCTCCTTTTCCTTCTTTCCTCCCTCCATCCCCCTCTCTCCTTCTCCTTCCCTCCCTCTACCCCATTCTCTCCTTCCTTCCTTCCTTCCTTCCTTCCTTCCTCCTCTTCTTTCTTTCCTCCCTCCCTCCTCCTCCTCTTCCTTCTTTCCTCCCTCCATCCCCCTCTCTCTTTCGCCTTCCCTCCCTCCACCTCATTCTCTCCTTCCTTCCTCCCTCCCTCCTCCTCCTCTTCCTCCTTCCCTCCCTCCATCCCATTCTCTCCTTCCTTCCTTCTCTTTTTCTCCCTGAGAGTCTCGTGGCGTACCAGTTCATCTAATCCAGGAAGCTAGGCAGGTAGCCTGTTCCTGCCAGGTGAGGCCTGCTATGTCTATGAAAAATCTCAGCTATATTTCCCTTGGTTGTGATCCTTTTAAATCAGTGGGTTTCTTTGACCAGGCTGCCATAGGATTAAGAGAAACGGCGCTCACACATCCTTTCCTCCCCAAAAGCAAAATATCCTTAAGCAAGCAAGCCCAAAAAGTCACTGGAGAGCGAATCTCATTCATTAAACGGTTGCTTTGTATGTAGAAGGCTTTCGAGTTCCCCTTTTAGCAACCCAGGTAGAAAAAAAAACCTACTTAAAAACCCTGGAGGAGTGGCCGGGCAGATTCACCCAACAAGCAAAGCTAAAACGTGGTTTGCTTATTTCATGCACAACCTGCTCGCTCTAAATTGTGGCTTGTGACTTAAACGGTGTGAGAATCCACATCCTGTTGTAATTCAGTCAGCCAGCCCCAATTCCAATTTTTGTAGGGCAGCTTTTCTTGAGTGTAGATGCCGCAGGGGTTTCACAGCTCCCCGCCCCCTATAGAAATCTCACCCCCTCCTTTCTTCTCCCCCCCTTGCAAAGGTGCCACCCACCCACCCACCTTCCGTGCCGCGACACGCCGACTGCTGCTCCAGAGCCCTCCGTCCTTTTACAGAACCCGCCACCGCACATCTTTCCAGCAAACCTGATGAATAATTAACGCTAAACCCGAACTTGTCAGAAATAAATGAACAGAGCCTATTTTGGCAATGCGGCATCCTTGATTTATTCTTCCTCACTTAGAGGACTTGCTCATTCACAGCCGCCAGCCGGCCTCCGTCCCTGAAGGCCAACAGGTGGAGGTTCCACAGGGCTGTCCGAGGCTTTTGCGATGGAAAAGGAAAATGGGTGGGGGGGAACCAGAAGGCCGCTTTGACCCCCCACCTCTCTCTCTCATCTCCTCTCTCTATCTCCTCTCTCTCCTTTCTTTCTCTCTCTCTCCTCTCTTCTCTCTCTCTCCTTTCTTTCTCTCTCTCCTCTCTCTCTCCTTTCTTTCTCTCTCTCATCTCCTCTCTCTATCTCCTCTCTCTCCTTTCTTTCTCTCTCTCTCCTCTCTTCTCTCTCTCTCCTTTCTTTCTCTCTCATCTCTCTCTCTCCTTTCTCTCTCTCTCTCCTCTCTCTCTCTCATCTCTCTCTGTCTCCTTTCTCTCTCTCATCTCTCTGTCTCTCTCCTCTCTCTTTCTCTCTCTCCTCTCTCTCTCCTCTCTCTCCTCTCTTTGTCTCCTCTCTCTCCTCTCTCTCTCCTTCTCTCTCTCCCCTCTCTCTCTCTTTCTCCCTCTCTCCTCTCTCTTCCTCTCTCTCTCTCCTTTCTCTCTCCTCTCTCTCTCCTTTCTCTCTCTCATCTCTCTCTCTCTCTCCTTTCTTTCTTTCTCTCATCTCTCTCTCTCTCCTTTCTTTCTCTCTCTCCTCTCTCTCTCTCTCTCACTCCTCTCTCTCTCTCTCCTCTCTCTCTCTTCTTTGAGTCTTTTAAAAGAAGGTGATGGCACAACTCTGTGTAAATGGCGAGGCCAGCTCTATTCATACAAAGCACTGAATGCCAATGTCACTGGGCAGGGCTTGGCAAACACAGATAGGATGAACGTATCAGTGTTTATGGTTTAACGTATTGTGGGAAAGCTGCCAATGGCAGCTTAGCGAATAAAACACAGTTAAAGGTCCGGTAGCTGAGTTTCCTGGGCCACCCATTGCATTTCTCTACGCGGCCTTCTGCACTTGCACTCGGTGCCTTGATCCAATCCCAGTCTGGCCCCAGACAGATTTTTCTGGTCTCCCCATATCCATCCAGGATACAGGCATCCACAACGCAATCCTAGGTTGCATTAACAGAGGGATAGAATCAAGATCACGTGAAGGGTTAGTACCACTTTATAAGGCCACACTTGGAATTCTGCATCATGTTTTGGTCGCCACGATGTAAAAAAGATGTGGGGATTCTAGAAAGAGTGCAGAGAAGAGCAACCAAGAGTATTAGGGGACTGGAGGCTAAAACATAGGAAGAACGGTTGCAGGAACTGGGTATATCTAGTTTAATGAAGAGAAGGACCAGGGGAGACATGATAGCAGTCTTCCAATATCTCAGGGGCTTCCCCAAAGAAGAGGGAGTCAAGCTATTCTCCAAAGCACCTGAATGCAGAACAAAAAGCAACGGATGGAAACTAATCAAGGAGAGAAGCAACCTAGAACTAGGGAGAAATTTCCTGACAGTTAGAACAATTAATCAATAGAACTGCTTGCCTCCAGATGTCCCAAAGGTGATTTTTTAAAAAGGCAACTGGACTATGTTTTTCCTTGAAGACATTTCACTTCTCATCCAAGGAGCTTCTTCAGTTCTGAGCTGGATGACTGAGCATCTCCATTAGACACTGGTTTCCAGAAGCTGTGGGTGCTCCAACACGGGAGGTTTTGAAGAAGAGATTGGGACAACCCTTTGTGTGAAACGGGATAGGGTTTCCTGCTTGAGCAGGGGGTTGGACTAGAAGACCTCCAAGGTCCCTTCCAACCAGTGGTGGAATTCAAATGCTGTGGGCATGGCTTGGTGGGCGTGGCAGGGGAAGGAGACTGTAAAATCTCCATTCCCATCCTACTCTGGGGCCAGCCAGAGGTGGTATTTGCCGGTTCTACGAACTGCTCAAAATTTCCGCTACCGGTTCTCCAGAACCTGTCAGAACCTGTCAGAACCTGCTGAATGGCACCCCTGCTTCCAACTCTGTTATTCTGTTCGTCTGTTGCAAAAGCACGGTGAGAAACGCAGGCCGTTTGTAAAGCTGCTTTCCAAACCGTGCTCTGTTTTGATGGATGAAGCCTTCCTTGCCTTCCATTTTGGCAGCATGGCCATTGCTTCTCCGAACGTGTGACTGTGTGTTCTGCAAATTTTATTTGCCCGTTTCCTGCTTCGTGGCCCATGATGGCGGGAGGCTTCGTCGCTTTCGTTTTGCGAGGCAGCTGTGCCAAGCCTCAGGAGAAGCTAAAGATGGAGTGAGCGGTTTGCCAGAGACATGGAACATGTTGTCGCGAAGGACAAAACTCAGAATTACTCTGTTTTATTTTGTGCGCGAATCGGATTCCGCACTATGACAATCCCGAGTCAAATTTCCCATTACTTTTACTGTGCTACTCGGAGGATAAACGACTTTGCCGCAATCAAACTTGGCAACGTGGCATTAAAAAGCCCATTTAAATAAAACATGTAGCTACATGTCATGTTGTGAAGTGCTCTGGAAAAAAAAAAAACTTACTGTCCTAGAATAGAGCATTTACATATTTTATTCATTTTGCAGACTGTTGTTCCCTCTTTTATTCGCCAGCTAAATATCACACATCGCACAGGAGTGTTTATCTAAAACAAAACAAAAAATCCCAAATTATCCGATCCTTCTCGGATTGGCCTTAAGCTAAACCAGACCTTGTAAACCAAGATTCCATTTGTGCATCGGGTTTTTTTTTTTGTGTGTGTGTGTGTTTTTGATAGTTTGGACCATTGCATTGGGATAAGGATCTCTCCAAACGATGGGGACATTCGTAGGTTTTCCATTAGATGTTCTCCTGGGGTAGCATCTGCTTGGGTGAACTGCGTGTCACTTTATATTTCAAAGGATTCTTTAATAAGTCATAACTGCAGGTTATTTGGCGTGGGGGGTGGGATTGCAACCGTTTAACAGTGTTTGAAGTGTGCATTGCTGGGGGGAAAAAAGGAGCTTATTTTATTACATGACATTTTCGAGGTGTAATTCTTGGTAAGAGAAGGATCCCGGAAGAGAAGATGGAGGAGAAATCTTGATCCATGTAGGAGAAGCAGAGGCAGGACCTGCAGGGGGAGTCAAGAGAGGAATTAAACTGGATTCATTACGTTCCCACAAATGTAAATAGCAATAGCACTTATATACTGCTTCACAGTGCTTTACAAGCCTTCCCTAAGCGGTTTACAGAGCCAGCACATTGCTCCTCCAACCATCTGGGTCCTCATTTTACCCACCTCGGAAGGCTGAGTCGACCTTGAGCTGGTCAGGATCGAACTCCTGGCAGTGGGCAGAATTAGCCTGAAATATTTTAATCATTGTGCCACTATGGCAACGAAGGAAGGGAGGGAGGGAGGGGGAGGAGATGGAAATGAGAGGGAGGGAGGGAGGGAGGAAGAAAGAAAAAAAAGAAAGGGGAAGAAGGAATGGCTTTGAGAAGGAAAGGAAGGAAGGAAGGAAAAATTAGAGGGAGGGAGGGAAGGAAAGAAGGAAGGGCAATAGCACTTAGACTTATATACCACTTTACAGTGCCTTACAGACCTCTCTAAGTGATTTACAGAGTCAGCCTCTGGTCCCCAACATTCTGGATCCTCATTTTTGCCAACCTCGGAAGGATGGAAGTCTGATTCAGCATTGAGTGTTCAGTTTGCTTTATTTCCCAGTGGCTAAGACGCTGAGCTTGTCGATCGAAAAGTCGGCAGTTCAGTGGTTCGAAACCCGAGTGCCGCGTAACGGGGTGAGCTCCCGTGACTTGTCCCAGCTTCTGCCAACCTAGCAGTTCGAAAGCAGGTAAAAAATGCAAGTACAAAAATAGGGGCCATCTTTGGTGGGAAGGGAACAGCGTTCCGTGCGCCTTTGGTGTTGAGTTATGTTGGCCACATGACCACGGAGACGTCTCTGGACAGCGCTGGCTCTTCGGCTTTGAAACAGGGATGAGCACCGCCCCTTAGAGTCGGGAACAACTAGCAACATGTGCGAAGGGAACCTTTACCTTTTAGACAGAATCTTGTCAGATTAAACCCTTATTTCTCTCACCCCAATGGATTTACCCTGGGCGATTACAGGAAGCAGCTATCTTAAGTCTCTTTCTCTGTCTCCTATCCATCTCTGGGCTGGGCTGCCTCTTATCTCAGCCCACCCACCTTTTCTGGAATGTGCTCCCTTCTTCCTGGGAAACAGCTTCTCCACCGTAGTCCATCACACCACCTTCCCTTCCGTAGACATCAACCGTCACAATTGGATCCATCTGGAGATGCTTTGAGGAAACCATGCACAGTTCCTGCAGATTCTTGGAACGACCTTCAGCTTCTGGGACCGAAGACTCTGCAGGAATTCTTTCGGAGAAGAACATCCATTCCCGAACAAGCCTGCTTGCCTCCCAATATGGCAGCTTTATGTATGTCGTGAATCGATGCCAGATTAGATTAGGAGACAATAGTTGCTGGAAAGCTGGGCCTGTTTGATATGCAACCGAGCACCGAATCTGTTATATTACTTTTTTTGAGAAACATATTTTCAACGTCCCCAGTTTCATCACTCCGAGGCGTCTGTGTTTTTCTTGGTTTTTTTCCTGCTGTTCGAAATTTGCCAGATTGAGTTTTAAGCCCTCGATAAGTAATGCCAGCCAAACATTTAACTAAGACGCAGCTGTACGCGCACACAGACACAGTAGTTTTAAACTCGGGGAGCTCATTAAGACCGCAGCTCAAATACGATCCTGAGTAAACAGAAGCGTTGTCAGTTCACTTCCTCTCCGCTCTGGATATTTTTCAAAAACGAACGTGGCTTGCAACTCCGACAGTCCCCGTCACTTGATTTCGGCTGCACGCCGGTGATTAGTGAGCTGCTTTCATTAGCTGAAAATCTTTGGCTTGAGAACCGAGATGTCCCCAATTAAAGACAATAGAGTTTTACAGAAAATGATATAGAAGGGGCCATCTGAGTAGATGACTTTCAAGGATGAAATATTTGGACTTGCAAATCCTACAAGGTCCAGTCGGGTAAAAAAATCTTATCATTTGAAAAAGCAGAGAGCGAGGTTAATGCTACCGCCCTGAGTCCTTCGGGAGTAGGGCGGTATATAAATCAAATCAAATCTAAATCTAATCTAAATCTACCCCGTGCCATAGAGGTAATCCTGGACTTATAATTCTGGGAATAATAAGACTTTCCATGGCTAAGCGAAGTGATTTTTAAGTGAGTTTTGTCCGATTTTATGAGCTTTTTTTCACTTAACTGTTGTTAAGTGAATAATTTCATCTGGGATTTTGGAAACATTCCTTCTAATCGGACCAGGCTGGCATATTTCTCAGTCTCTGGTGTAAGGATGCCAGGAGGAGGAGGAAAAATGACGGTAAAGAGAAGGAGAAGGAATGATGTGTGGAGGAGGAGAAGGAGAAGGAGAAGGAGAAGGAGTTGGAGAAGGAGAAGAGAAGGAGGAATGATGATAAAAGAGAAGGAGAAGGAATGATGTGTGGAGAAGGAGAAGGAGGAGAAATGATGGAGGAAATTGAGGAGGAGGAGCAGAAGCAGGAGCAGAAGGAATGATGGTGAAAGAGAAGGAGAAGGAATGATGTGTGGAGAAGGAGGAGGAGGAAAAGGAGGAGGAGGAGGAATGGTGGTGAAAGAGAAGGAGAAGGAATGATGGAGGAAATTGAGGAGGAGGAGCAGGAGTAGAAGCAGGAGCAGAAGGAATGATGGTGAGAGAGAAGGAATGATGTGTGCAGAAGGAGGAGGAGGAGAAGGAAAAGGAGGAGGAGGAATGATGGTGGAGGAAAAGGAGGAGCAGGAGCAAAAGGAATGATAGTGAAAGACAAGGAGAAGGAATGATGTGTGCAGAAGGAGATTAGAAGAAGGAGAAGGAAGAGGAAGAGAAAGAGAAAGTAGTAAGTTTTGACATTCTTTGGTCCTGATTGATCCCGGAGCTCTTCCAACCTGCCTCAATTCAGCTGCTAATATTTTTTTTCTCCATCCTTTCACCACAGGCTAATAAATCTTGGAAGTGAGGAGGAAATGGACGCCACACAAATCCGCGGAGACCAGAGTCCTTCACAGCCATATCCAGGTCATCTTAATGCAACTACTTCAAAAACGGATCCTTCTAAAAAGCCTTTGAATATTTCAAGAGACCCCTCCTCAGTGTTCTAAGATCTTTAAATGAGAAGAAACGACTAGATAATAAATAAAAACCACGGCCGGCTGAGGAGAAATAAGTCACGGTTAGCAGTGGATTAATAGTTCATTTCTACTTTCCCACCAGGATTGTCCTCTGGGGGACCAGAAATTTATCTTCAAGTGAAGCCAAAATGCAGGGAGTGGGGCTCCTGCTAGACACCTCCAACGCATCCCTGGCTTTTCTCCACATCCAGCACCACCGTTTCCTTCCCTCGGACATCTTGTGCAAAGGCCCAGCCAGAGAATAGGAAACACTAAATAGCAGGAAATCGGTCCCAGTCCCTGTAAGTAAGTCATCTAATTCTGATTGGGAGATGAAGATAGGGATGAAGGAATACTTAGCTGGGAATACCTAAACATAGGGAAGTCCTCCCTCCCTCCCTCCCTTTTCCTCTTTTCCTTCCTCTCCATCTCTCTCTCTCCTTTCTTCCTTCCTTCCTCACTTTTTCTCTTTTCCTTCTTCTCCATATCTCTCCTTCCTTCCATCTTTCCTTCCTTTTCCTCTTTTCCTTCCTCTCTATCTCTCTCTCCTTCCTTCCTTTTCCTCTTCTCCTTCCTCTCCATCTCTCTCCTTCCTTTCTTCTTTCCTTCCTTCCTTCCTCCCTCCCTCCCTCCCATCCTTCCGTCCTTTCCTCTCTTTTCCTTCCTCCTCATCTCTCCTCCCTCCCATCCTCCCTTTTCCTCTTCTCCTTCCTCTCCATCTCTCTCCTTCCTTCCTTTTCCTCTTCTCCTTCCTCTCCATCTCTCTCCTTCCTTTCTTCTTTCCTTCCTCCCTCCCTCCCTTCCTCCCTCCCTCCCATCCTTCCGTCCTTTCCTCTCTTTTCCTTCCTCCTCATCTCTCCTCCCTCCCATCCTCCCTTTTCCTCTTTTCCTTCCTCTCCATCTCTCTCTCCTTCCTTCCTTTTCCTCTTCTCCTTCCTCTCCATCTCTCTCCTTCCTTTCTTCTTTCTTTCTTTCCTTCCTTCCTTCCTTCCTCCCTCCCTCCCATCCTTCCGTCCTTTCCTCTTTTCCTTCTTCCTCATCCCTCCTCCCTCCCATCCTCCCTTTTCCTCTTTTCCTTTCTCTCCATCTTTTCTTCCTTCCTTCCTTCCTTCCTTCCTTCCTCCCTCCCTCCCTCCCTCCCTCCCTCCCTCCCATCCATGCATGCATGCATGCATGCATGCATGCATGCATGCATCCATCCATCCATCCACTCTCCTTTCCTTCCTTATTTTCCTTGATCCAAGTTGAATCTCAGGCTCTCCTTCAATGAATTTTTTTTTAGTATTGATGGAATCACGCTTTAATATCGTAACTCACCGTGTCTGCCTAGCTAACTTACAGACCTAACTTGCTGGCGTAATCATCTCAACCATCTAAAGCACGGCTAGCTGGAGAATTCTGGGAGTTGAAGTCCACCCATCTTAAAGTTGCCCGGGTTGACAAACAGGGTGCTCTAAAGAGAAATCCGGTGGGGGAAATCAGGAGCTTTGACAGCTTCGATTTGCTGTACGTGGCTTGGATCCCACGTAAGCAGGAAAAAAGTCCTTCCTGCCTGCACATCTTAGTTTGAAGTCCATTAGCCAGCACGAGAGCTCAAGCACGCAGAAACGCTATAGATGCGAATGGTTCCAGAAGGGCTGTTAGAAAACTGCAGTCGGTTGGTTTGCAGGTTTCCAAATATTCCCACAGCTGATGTCCCGACATCTTTGTTGTCATTGTTTATTTAACAGCCTCGTTGCTTTAGCGCTCTACGCTCTACGCAGAGGGGGAAAAAAACCCAAACACTGCAATCTAGATTTTGTGGTACAAATCGGTGCCATTGACACAACCTGGTAAGCGAGCAGCCCAACAGTGCCATCTGATGGGGTTTGGAGTGGTGTAGGAAAGGCGCCGATCAATCATGTTTGCTCAGGCAGATGGGCTGAGGATGGAGAGGAATTGCTTCTCTTCCATTTGCTTTCCAAAACGTATCCTTGTTTTAAGCTTTTCCATCAATCATCCCCAATGTTTGAGCTGGAACCCTTCCCTGAGCAACTCCTTAAAATGTTCCCTATAAATGAAAGTGTCAGATTTGAGGATAAGATTAGAGTTTGGTATGGGCATGAATCAGTGGTTCCTCAAATTTGCAGACTCAAATATATATCTGCAGGAAAGGGTGAAGAAGTCAAGGCAGGAGAGAACAGAATAACAGAGTTGGAAGGGACCTTGGAGGTCTTCTAGTCCAACCCCCTGCTCAGGCAGGAAACCCTGTACCATTTCGGACAAATGGTTATCCAATCTCTTCTTAAAAACATCCACTGTTGGGGCATTCACAACTTCTTGCACTGATTAATTGTCTTCACTGTCAGAAAGTTTCTCCTTAGTTCCAGGTTGCTTCTTTCCTTGATTAGTTTCTATCCATTCCATGTCCTACCTTTGGGTGCTGTGGAGAATAGTTTGACTCCCTCTTCTTTGTGGCAACCCCTGAGATATTGGAAGACTGCTATCATGTCACCCCTGGTCCTTCTTTTCATCAAATTAGACATACCCAGTTCCAGCAACCGTTCTTTATATGTGTTAGCCTCCAGTCCCCTAATCATCTTGGTTGCTCTTCTCTGCACTCTTTCCAGAATCTGCACTTTTTCTAGAGTCCATGGGACGATGCAACACACAAGAAAAAGACAAGCACACTCGCTCGCACAGATGGACCTTTAATCCTGCCATCATGACCAACATCTTGAGTTGGTGCCCATATCCTGCAGATAACTCTAGATTGGTATCAGCTAGATTGCCAAATGTCTAGCGATGGATTTGTGCTAAATTGCCAAGGCAGAGCCATGCTGTTGGATCCATTCCCTGTTCCTTCCCTCCTATTTATTTTGGAGCTATTTTAACTCCCTTTAGTCAGTATTTCCTGTTTAGCCATGCAGTTCAATTCTTAAGGTAGGTCTTTGCCCTCAGGATGAACTCAGTCTGAAAATGTATGCAGGCTGAAACTGTAGAATTATGTTAACATCTGTGGAATAATTCTTAGGAAGTACAGGAGAAAATAATTACTTTGCTAAAAAGGGGAAAAAATCCAGTTCTCATAAAAGCATGCACTAATGCACTTAGCTGTCAAACAAAATGGTGCTTTAAAATGACGGAGGATTCCAGAGCTCCATAAAGATGTAAAAAGTGTAAAATACGGAAAACATTTATTTTAAGCCACGTGTTTCATATACTGATGATCCAATCTGGTTTTCTAAAGGCAAAGGAAGATCTAATTCAGCCATACTGTGGTAAGGTTTGGGTTAAGCTATGATGTAGCTTGGTTTGGGTTTCACAAGAGGTGAATCCCAAGGCATGAGGTCCATCAACGGTTGGATGTCGGTGGAGAACTTCTAGTCAATGAATCTCAAGACATGAAGGCCATCAACAGTTGGATGTCGGTGGAGAACCTCTAGTCAATGAATCTCAAGGATGAAGGCCATCAACAGTCGGATGTTGGTGGAGAACCTCTAGTCAATGAATCTCAAGGCATGAAGGCCATCAACGGTTGGATGTCGGTGGAGAACCTCTAGTCAATGAATCCCAAGGCACGGAGGCTATCAACGGTTGAAAGTTGGTGGAGAACTTCTAGTCAATGAATCTCAAGGCATGAAGGCCATCAACGGTTGAAAGTTGGTGGAGAACTTCTAGTCAATGAATCTCAAGGCATGAAGGCCATCAACGGTTGGATGTCGGTGGAGAACTACAACATGACAGCCCTTGGAACTTCAAACAGTCACTAAATGAATGGTTGAGGACTACTTGTAAGTGAAAGAGATGGCTCCCAGATTGACAAGGGTGCAGAAAACCATTACATGGTTTTGAAGATCTTCTCGTAAACCTTCTCTTTATCAGCAAGGAGACTTGTCTACTTACTGCAAGCCTAGGAAGCCTCTTAGAAAACCAGAACACCTCCACCCTTCTGATGAATTGGGGAAACTGGTTCCAAAGGAGAAATAATTGCACTTCTGGAATTCTTAAAGTCCACTTCATTTCAATCAATCCCTCTTATTTTGTTAATGCCTTCTTGCCAGACAGCAACATTGGCCTCCTCTCTGTGAAGGTTCAACTGTAGCCTACATGAGTTGTCCTGACAATGAACAGGTCCTTCTAGCAATGCATTAAAGCAGGTTTTTGCAACCGTGGCAACTTTAAAATGGATGGACTTCAACTCTTAGAATTCCCAACCAGGAGCTGAAGTCCACCCGTCTTAAAGTTGCCAAGTTTGGGAAACATTGCTTTAAACTCATCTGCTGTGTGTTGCATGAGAAAAATCTCCAATCATAATAGAGCTGGAAGGGAGCTTGGAGGTCTTCTAGTCCAGCCCTCTGCTGAAACAAGAGACTATACCATTCCAGACAAGTGGCTGTCCAGTCTCTTCTTAAAAGCTTCCAGTGATGGAGCATCTACAACTTCTGCAGGCAACTTCTGCTCCACTAGTTAATTGTTCTCACTGTTAGGAAGTTTCTCCTTAATTCCAGGTTGCTTCTCTCCTTCATTAGTTTCCATCCATTGCTTCTTGTTCTGCCTTCAGATGCTTTGGAGAATAGGTTGACCCCCTTTTCTTTGGGGCAGCCCAAGGGTGAAATCCAGCAGGTTCTGACAGGTTCTGGAGAACCAGTAGTGGAAATTTTGAATGGTTCGGAGAACCGGTAGCAGAGATTTTGAGCAGTTCGGAGAACCGGCAAATACTACCTCTGGCTGGCCCCAGAGTGGGAATGGAGATTTTGCAGTATCCTTCCCCCTGGAGTGGGGTGGGAATGGGGATTTTTCAGTATCCTTCCCCTGGAGTGGGGAGGGAATGGGGATTTTGCAGTATCCTTCCTCCTGGAGTGGGGTAGGAATGGAGATTTTGCAGTATCCTTCCCTTGCCACGCCCACCAAGCCACGCTCACAGAACTGGTAGTAAAAAAAAAATTGCATTTCACCACTGGGGCAGCTCCTCAGATACTGGAGTCGTCATATATCCAATTCTTGGGAAATTGTGCCTTAACATCTCTCTCTCTTCTGCCAGGAGAGAAACCAAATGGGTGCCAAAAAGCTTGATTTTTAAGAAAAGCAATTTCCATGGCAGGTGTTGGTAATTAAGAGGAATGAATCCGTATCATGTTTGCCGATGTAACCTTTCTACTTTCTGGAGGCCCAAACCTCCCTACGAATACGTAGACCTGTCCAGTTCTGCCAATATGTATTTTGGCACCAGCAACATTTAACAAAAACATTCTAAATAAAATCAATATTTTTCTCTCTTTCTGGAACCCCAATGGAGATTTCCCCAAAATCGAAAGTCAGGGAAACAAACTTTACATATTGCAAGGTGTTGAAAAGTAGATTACGGGAAGGTTCCCTCCATTCTGGCCCATTTTATGACCATGGGGATAAATAATTTACCAGCCTTAGCCTCTTATTGAGCCGAGGCTGTAAAGGGAACAGGAAGGAAAGAGAGGTCTGTTGCAATATTTCTTGGCTTTGGAAATGTATCTGTATCATTTAGATCTTCGGTTCTTGGCTGATTCTGTGTCTAGTGTTGGAGCAGGGGATTGGGCCAGCTGTAGACAAAACGCTCACAAGATGCAGGTTTAATTTCTTTGGTGTTAACTATGTCAAGGTCAGGAAATCAGTCGCAGAATTCTTATCTTTTACTATTACCGAGATCCATAGTGACTAGTCTTCCTCAATTTGCTCTGTAGGGAAAGGAAAGAAAAAGAAAGGAAAGGAAAGGAAAGGGAACGGAACGGAAGGGGAGGGGATGAAAGGGAAGGGAAGGGAAGGGAAGGGAAGGAAGGGGAAGGGAAGGGAAGGGAAGGGAAGGGAAGGAAGGAAAGGAAAGGAAAGGAAAGGAAAGGAAAGGAAAGGAAAGGAAAGGGAAGGGAAGGGGAAGGGGAGGGAAGGAAGGAAGGAAAGGAAAGGGAAGGGAAGGGAAGGGAAGGGAAGGAAAGGGGATGGAAGGGAAGGGGAGGGGAGGAAAGGAAAGGAAAGGAAAGGGAAGGGAAGGGAAGGGAAGGAAAAGAAAGGAAAGGAAAGGAAAGGAAAGGAAAGGGAAGGGAAGGGAAGGGAAGGGAAGGGGAAGGGGAAGGGAAGGAAAGGGAAGGAGGAAAGGAAGGAAGGAAGGGGAAGGGAAGGAAAAGAAAGGGAAAGGAAGGAAGGGAAAGGGAAGGGAAAAAGAAAGAAAGAAAGAAAGAAAGAAAGAAAGAAAGAAAGAAAGGGAGGAAAGGAGACTTTTCCCTACAGTCGAAGCAGTGAAGTGGATGGAGAAAGAAGACAAAACAAGATCTGAAGTTCTTCACAAGGCCCAGTGTTGCATTGTGAACCACAGTTTTGGTCGGGAGCAAAAGGAACGGCTGCGAGAACGTTGCTCATTACTTGGAGAAAGACACACAGAGAGAGAGAGAGAGAGACGGTTTCTAACGTCGAGAGTCTTAGAAGCGATCAGATCCTCTAATCTGTTGTAATGCCGAAGGCCAAAGGGTTAAACTCAAATGGGGGTGACAAGAATTGGAATTTTTCTAGCATGTGCGATTTACTGATGGGCAAATCTCTGCCGTTGGGTTGAGTTGATGGTCGAGGGATTATAGAACTAGGATCAGAATCCCAGGATGTCACTTATTTAAACCTAGTTGATTAAGCCACAG
This sequence comes from Arizona elegans, assembly GCA_022577455.1. Classification (NCBI taxonomy): domain Eukaryota; kingdom Metazoa; phylum Chordata; class Lepidosauria; order Squamata; family Colubridae; genus Arizona; species Arizona elegans. The sequence goes on from JAKOOJ010000029.1 coordinate 3,147,836, forward strand.
AGGCTAGGATCAAACAAAGCATTAAGCCTTAATGTGGTTGAATTTTTTTTGTTTTTTGTTTTTTTGCTGTACACAACTTGTTTTGACCTCCAGCTTCTATCTCTTCCAACCAACACGAGGTCAAGGGTTACGGATAATGAGAGTAAAAGCTCCAAGGATCTACAGGGAAATCCTCATTAGCTACCAGAACAACATATGTGGACTTCTCATGTTCCCCAGTCAAAGAGGCTGCAGAAAATGGAATTTAGAGGTACCACATGTTGTCTGTAACAGTAATTAGATTCCCTTTTTAATATCTGTTCCACACACACGATCCCCTGGACCGCTAGTTCCTTGCTTTATGAATCCCCCCTTGATTAAAGAAAGATTAGATTCTTCCCACCAGAGAAGATGGACAGGGAATTGTGTTATTGTCATTGATTGCCCATCCTATCCAAGCCCGAGCTGAGAAATCACTTTTAGCAGACGAGCCCAGTGGTGTAGATAAAGTGATGTTTCAGCATCCCAAATCACTGAACAATTACTGTACATGCATTCTTGGGATTTAACCTGAATATTACAGTTAAATTGTAGGAAAGCGTCTTTCAGGGCTGTGTGTGAGTGTGTGTGTGTGTGAGACACACACACACACAAAGAGAAAAGGTGACTTCTAGCACCTTGTTAGTTTGAACTAAGAAAGGAGGTGTGTCTTTCCAGCTGCCAGCAGAGAAAAGAAAATTGGGTTTTGATGTGAAGCCCGGAAGAGTTTTGAAGAAGAAGTTGAGATCAGATGGGTCCAACCTTGGCACCTTTAAGACGATGGACTTCAACTCCCATAATTCCTCAGCCAGCCAGGGGAGGCTGGGCTTGGAGCATTTGTGAACACATAACGATTCTAAGCTGAGTCCTCTCTTGACTCCATCCCCAGGTTCTGCTTCTTCTTCTCCTACTCTCTCCCTCTCCCTCTTTTTCTCCCATCCATCTTCATCCTCAGAGAAGCTGAGGACAAAAACAAAGGACAAAAACACATATAATCTCTCTCTCTCTCTCTCTCTCTCTCATTATCTATCTATCTATCTATCTATCTATCTATCTATCTATCATTATCTATATCTATCTCTCTGTTCTACCTATCTACCTACCTACCTTACCTACCTACCTACCTACCTATCTACATTATCTATATCTATCACTCTGTTCTACCTACCTACTTACCTACCTACCTATCTATCATCTATCTATCTATATCTATTTATCTATCTATCTATCATTATCTATATCTATCTCTCTGTTCTACCTACCTACCTACCTACCTACCTATCTACCTACCTACCTATCATCTATCTATCTATCTATCTATCATCTATCTATCTATCTTTATCTATATCTATCTCTCTGTTCTACCTACCTATCTACCTACCTACCTACCTATATACATTATCTATATCTATCTCTCTGTTCTACCTACCTACCTACCTACCTACCTATCTTTCATTATCTATATCTATCTCTGTTTTATCTCTCTCTCTCTCTCTCTCTCTCTCTCTCTCTCTCTCTCTCTATCTATCTATCTCTTTCTCTGTCTCTCTCATCCATCCATCCATCCATCCATCATCAACACAGAGAGAAACTGATCCTGAAAAATCAACCCACCTCCAGCTTTGAAAAGGGTTTTAATTTCTGTCACACAAAATAAATTTCACACTTGCTTAGGTGTTTCCTCTCCTCTCCTCTCCTTCTCCTTCTAATGCAACGCAAGAAAAAGAAACTTTTTTGGCACAACAAGACTCGGCAAACATTCTCCTCCATCTCAATAAATAAATTCATAGACCTCTCTCACATTTGTTAAGGTACTGCCAGGTATATCTGATTCATTCAGGGCAGACTCACACCATCTGTTCAAGGCTGGAATGTGTGCTGTTGCGTTGTATAACCGCCATATGACAACCAGCTCTACGGGCAAAATTCCCACCTCAGATTTAATAATTTGGGTCTCTTACATCTCTAGCAAAATTCTCTATTTTTATTTTTACCAAAGCTTTTAAGGGTGGTGATAATTAAATGAACATCATTTCCTCCAGCGGAGACAGGAAAGCTGATCTCCCCACACCCTCTCTTTTTTTAAAACTGTTTTACTTTATTTTATTCAAAAGATTAAAATACAAAAGAAAGAAAAAGAACAGTGAGGGAACAAAATTGAATGAAAACATTGAAAAATGTAAATTTAAAAAAAGAAAAAACAAAGGACAAAAACTCATATAATCTCTATGTCTGTCTGTCTATCATCTTATCTATCAGTCTGTCTGTCTGTCTGTCTATCATCTGTCTGTCTGTCTGTTATCTATCATCTGTCTATCCATCTAACTATCTATCCATCTATCTTTCCATCCATCCACCATCCACCCATCCATCATCTATCTTTTATCCATCTACCTGTCTATCCATCTATCCATCTGTCCATCTCTCTGTCCATCTGTCTGTCCGTCCATCTGTCTGTCCATCCTTCCGCCCGCTCGTTTTTCTGCCCATCCGTCCATCCATCCATCCATCCATCCATCCGTCCGTCCGTTCCGTCCATCCATCTGTTCATCCGTCGGTCCGTCTGTCTATCTCTATTTGATGAGATGGATAGATGAGGCTTTTTTGTGCTATCAGAGGACACAAGAAGGGTAATAAATAATTAAATAAATCCCTACCCATTTACGTTTGCTAAAGTCTCTCTGGCCTTTATTTATTTATTTATTTGCTTTATTTCGACACCGCAACGCCGCCAGGGGATTCCTAGAAGTGCAGAGAATAAGAATGACCGAAGAAACGTCTAATCAAATCAAGATTTCTATTATCATGGAATAGCTGGTCATGGACTAGCATAAAGCAATGTCGGTGGGGGGGGAAAAATTGGAGTTTTGTTATCTATCTGGGGAGAAGCACGCGGAAAGGTATTTGAATTGGGAAAGAGTCCTGCTTTCAATTCTGGACAAATGCTGTAAAATATCCAGATGTTTTAGAATACAACTCCTACTATCAACAGTTCTTGGTCAGAGGTGGGTGGAATTGATCCTAAATACACAGAGAAGGCTAGATTTCCCCGTCCCATCCTTGTGTGAAATTAACACAGAGGGAGCCAAGGTCAGTTTTTTTTGCAACTGCAGCATATTTTAATATAAGGGAATGACTTCGACGCCCAGCATTCTCATCCATTTTGCCCTATGGGTTGCAGAATGCTGGGATTTGAAGCCAACATCTGGAATTTGCTAGGGTTGGGAAACTCTGCTTTAGTTGCACCCAAATTTTAAAGCTGTACAAGACTCTCAGCTGCTTTATCTTTTAACTTTTGCAACAGCTGTCATTGTTTTTATTTTATTTTGATTCTGTTCCCTGCCCAAAGTCGCTTGTTGAGGTGAGTGACCTTATAAAGTAGAGAAATAAATGAATAAAGACGGCTTCCAGCAGGTCTGATTAGAAGAATGGGTTGGGCTGGCCTCCTCATTTAATAGATAAATGAGGAGGCCATTTCCTTCTAACACTGATGATGTTATCTAGTTGGGTCACGAAATGTCTGCAAGACAACAACAGGCACAGAAAGTACCAAGAGGAAAGAAGGAAGGAAGGAAGGAAGGAAGGAAGGAAGGAAGGAAGGAAGGAAGGAAAGAAGATCACTGATGTTACCTAATCAGGTAATGAAACATCTGCAAGAAAACAAGACATCTCAGAGAGCACCAGGTACCCCACAGTCCTCCTCATCCTTCTGGTCCTCCCATCCCATTCCTTTCTAGCACTGATGACGTTACCTAATCAAACAATTAATTTAATTTAATTTAATTTAATTAGTTCAATTTATATGCCGCCCCTCTCCGAAGACACAGGGCGGCTCACAATACATTTTAAAAAAAATCATTATAAAAAAACATTTAAAAATTAAAAACATTAAAAACTCATTCACGCCATTCATGGCCAGATCTCGCCAGATCGCAAGAGCGAGATCAACGGCCCCAGGCCTGCCGGAAAAGCCAGGTCTTCACCGCTTTTCGGAAGGCCAATAGGGTGGGGATGGTCCGGACCTCAGGAGGTAATTGGTTCCAGAGAGCTGGGGCAGCCACAGAGAAGGCCCTCCCCCGCGGGCCCGCCAGCCAGCACTGTTTAGCTGACGGGACCTGGAGGAGACCAACTCTGTGGGATCTTACCGGTCGCTGGGAGCTACGCGGTAGAAGGCAGTCTTGAAGATAGCCTGGCCCTGAGCCATGTAGGGCTTTAAAGGTAATAACCAACACCTTGAATTGTGCCCGGAGACCAATAGGGAGCCAGTGCAGCTCGCGGAGAATTGGTGTAACATGGGTGTACCTAGGTGCACCCACAACAGCTCGCGCGGCTGCGTTCTGGACCAACTGTAGTCTCCGAACACTCTTCAAGGGTAGCCCCATGTAGAAATAATGAAACATCTGCAAGAAAACAACCAAGCTCAGAGAAGTCCCAAAGACTCCTCCTTTCAACCCTGAGCTCCAAATCTTCTCCTTGCTCCCTTCCATCGTCCACCTAGCCAAGTTGGACGCTGAGAGGACATCCCCAGCAAGGAGCGGCGGCAGCCACATCTCCCCCAGAGCTGCCTGCAATTCATTGCTCTGGGGCTCTTCTTCTCCAGGCAGCTCTTTCAAAGTTCCGGATATTTAATTGAAACGTTCCCCTCCATCATTACCCTATAACAAACACATCGAGTTAATCTTCCATTGTCAAACCGCACTCCATCATTAAGTGCTGCTAACTGTGGCAGCCTTAAAACCCCGACTGCGAGGTATCTCGACAAAATAACAGCTGTTCTGTTTTATGCTTTGGGCTGGAGGAGGGCCTTTCCCTCCCTCCCTCCCTCCCTCCCTCTCTCTCTCTCTCTCTTTTTTGACCTTTTGTTAGCTTTTCCCGGGTTTTGTGGCAGTTCAGCCTTTGTGATGTCTTCAGGCAGGCCTGATATTTAGGAAGGTTTGCTTGGGGATGGGGGAGCCAGAACGAGTGGTGCGATCTTGATTTTTTTTTCTTCCTTTTTTTTTGCATCGTGGAGTCTTCTTACCCCTTTCCAACAGATGATCAAATGCCCTGGGGAAGAAGCTGAGAAGCCAATAAGCAATTTATTTATGGCAGGAACAGAAGGAGCTACCAAAGACGAGAAGGAGACAAAAAAAAAAAAAAAAAAAACGCTTTTCAAGAGGAGAAGGGAAGAAGTGTGAGCTTGGAGATCAATAGGCCTACTGCCAACCGGTCCCCTGGAGACGCTCTGCGGTTTTGCTTTTTTTATTTTTGGCCTGAAAAGGCAGGCAAACATTCAACCCATGTCGCTTTTCAGCAGATAGATGGCATGTCGGCGCGAGCCACCACCGGAGAGCTTGTTCTGTAGACTTAGTTCCAGCCTTAATATCCTCCTCCTCTTCTTTCTCCAGATTCCCAGAGGAGGAGCATCTCAGTGCCAAAGCCAACCCCCATCCTCTTCTGCGCCAAGCGAAGTCCATCCTTGCCCAGGCTTTTAATGTGCACTAATTTATGTGCTTTTATTCATCCTCCCTGCTGATGCCAGCATTATCATTTTAACTGAGGGGCTAGAGTTCAGGGTTGAATTTACATTACATTAAAACTTGGGTCCGTTGGCTGCCTCGACTATGGCCAAGGACCGTCCGAAAGTCAGGCGTGCAAACTTTTCAAAGCAAATGAGCAACCTGTGAGGTGAAGCCAGCTACTCAAGGCCATTTAAGAGAGTTTTTTTTTATTTTTTATTGCAAAGGCTAATTGGGAGATGCTGTGCCATCACCTACAAGGTCAGGAAGCCCTCCAGCCTCTTCTGTCTAGATCTCAAGAGGTCTCCATTATGGCTATCTGTCTGGAATGCTACAGTTCTTTACCACTGCGGCCGCAAGAGAAGGAGTTGAGGGCAGGAACCTGGCAGGAATTGGGGATGGAGAATGCCAAATGGCACGTAGAAGTGGAGATGTGCATCGGATGGTTGTGGAGAGCACGACGGTAATCATATCCTTGGAGAATGAACTGCAACATAGCAGAGGTGGGTTTCAGTAGGTTCTGACCAGTTCTGGAGAACCGGTAGTGGAAATTTTGAGTAGTTCGGAGAACCGGTAGTAAAAATTCTGACTGGCCCCGCCCCCATCTATTCTCCGCTTCCCAAGTCCCAGCTGATCGGGAAGAAATGGGGATTTTGCAGTATCCTTCCCCTGGAGTGGGGAGGGAATGGGGATTTTACAGTATCCTTCCCCTGCTATGCCTACCAAGCCATGCCACGCCCACCATGCCACACCCACAAAACCGGTAGTAAAAATTCAGCCCTAAATCAGGGAGAGAACCAGCCTAAAAATAAGGAGAAATTTCCTGACAGTTAGAACGATTAATCAGTGGAACAATTTGCCTCCAGAAGTTGTAAATGCTCCAACACTGGAAGTTTTTAAGGAGATGTTGGATAACCATTTGTCTGAAGTGGTCTAGGGTTTCCTGCCTAAGCAGGGGGTTGGACTAGAAGACCTCCAAGATCCCTTCCAACTCTCTTATTCCATTCCTATAAAGTGTCACGGGCTGGATTTGCTTAGCAAGCTCACCCATCCATTGAAGCTCACACACCACAATGGCAAAGTTGACATGTCGCACAGAGCCAAAAATGTGTCTTGCGGGCTGGGCTTTATCTCCTAACCTCCAAAAGTTACCCAACTCTTCCAGAAAGAAGTCAGAAGACAGCATTTCCAGAAAAGGGCGGTGTCCGTTTGGAAAGAAACTGGCTCATGTTTTAGGATTATTTCATGATTTTAATCCGAAACAGCCTGCAAGAGAATTCTCCAGAAGATATTTCCCTGAAATCAGTTCGGGGTGGGGGGGGAAGGAGGCCAGATGGAAGATGCAGATCAACCAACCAATCTTGGTTCTGTCAAGAGGAAAAGTTCACCTGGAAGTCAATTTAAATCTCTTGGAGGGGAGAAAGAAACAGCTGAGATTCGAGGGAGATTGTGAGCACGCTTTGACATTTCCAACACCAAGAAAAAAAAAATTGAACTGCTAAAACAGAATCTGCATGTGTTAGATGGGTGATAGCAGGTGGACCACACAGGAAACATGACCAGATAATCTAATTCATTTTTTATTGTAAACTTACATTAACAGAAGCTCGCAGGTTTGAAAGTACAATTCTTTCCCCCTGTCTCCTTTACAGCTCATGAAACTAGGGAGGTTCTCACCTGAGCCTCTTGCTATGCCCACCATATAGCTGGGGGCAGTGGTGGGATTCAGCCAGTTCGCACATTTTCAGGAGAACCGGTTGTTAACTTTCTAAGAAGTTCGGAGAACCGGTTGTTGGAAGAAATCTCCTTCCCCTCCCCCCCACTTTACAGGGCTAATCCTGTAAGGAAGGCAGGAAGGAAACATTCTGGTGGTGTTTCTAGCCTAATCTTTATTGCCCTGCTTACAGAAACTGCCTCTCTGGTTAACCCTTATTACATTGTAACAGTTAAGGCAAAGCACCCATCGACGTGAGTGACGTTGAGTTGGCCATGCCCACATGGTCACAGTTGGCCATGCCTACCCAGCTGGTCATTAGGGCAGAGAACCAGTTGTTAAATTATTTGAATCCCACCACTGGCTGGGGGTCCATTCAGTGACCACAATCAGGGCTTCTGCACACTTTATTCCTTCCCGTTTCTCCCTCGTTGGTCCTTCATGCCTTACCGATGCTACCTCATTAGAAGAGCACATGAACAAGAAGTTGCAATGTGCTTATCCACAATCAAAATGTTAATGGTTTAATTATCAAGCTTTGCAAGGGGGAGGGGGATTCATGACTACAAAAGGAAGCTGGACTTTGGGGCGTTCATCACTCTGGTTTTTCTTGGGGGAGAAACACAATTTCTTATTGCTGAGGTCTTCTTGTGCTCCTGAACTGAGATGCGCCCAACTCTCTCTCAGCCCACAGCCTCACCAGATCAGTGTTACCATGATACAAAAAAAGATGTTGAGACTAGAAAAAGTGCAGAGAAGAGCAACAAAGACGATTCCACGCTGTATATCAAACATTAATACAATTGAGCGGGTCCAGAGGTATTTCACGAGAAGAGTACTCCACTCCTCTACTCACAACAGAATCCCTTATGCCACCAGGCCTGAAATTTTGGGCTTGGACAATCTGGAACTGATCTAAGCGTAGTACACAAAATTGTCTGCTACAACATCTTACCTGTCAACAATTTCTTCAGCTTCAACCTCAATAATATATGGGCAAACAATCGATACAAACTCAAGGTAAAACACTCCAAACTCGATTGCAGAAAATATGACTTCAGTAACAGAGTGGTCAATGCCTGGAATCCTCTACCCGATTCTGTTGTTACATCCTCAAACCCTCACAGCTTCAACCTTAAACTGTCTACCGTGGACCTCACCCCATTCCTAAGAGGGAGGGAGGGAGGGAGGAAGGAAGGAAGGAAGGGGAGAGAGAGATATGTCAAAAGGATTTTGTGGTTCCCGGTGTTTTTTTAACAACTGGTTCTCTGCCCTAATGACCGGCTGGGTAGGAGTGGTTAGGGGGTCATGTGACTAGTGGAAGTGATTGGCCACGCCCACCCAGGTTTTTGTGGCTCCCGTTGTTTTCTTTTCTGTGGGAAACAGGTCCAAATGGCTCTTTGAGTATTTAAGGTTGCAGACCCCTGGACTAGAATCTGGTTCTTTGGATTAAAAAAAAAAAAAGGGGGGGGGAAATCTTAAGAAAAAAATTATATCTGTGCTAGAATCATGGAGCGGAAGAGGGTCACAGCGGTTAGAGTAGAAGAAGGCACAGTTTTAGGGAGAATTTTGCATCTTTCGGGTCAATTTATAAGACTCGGGAGGGTGAAAAGGATGGGACACCCAGTTGGTTTTATGGTTCAGAAAGTGGTTCTGAAAGCAGGATTAACCAGAGGAAGAAGGAGGAGAAGAGGTGGGAGGGAAGAAAGGAGAGAGAGGGAGGGAGAAAGAGAGATGTTAATAATGAGTCACTTTTTGGCAAATGTTTTGGAAAAGGGCGGGGGGAACCCCCACCATCAGGATTTTCTGCTCAATTTGAAGACTAATGGACCAAGTAGGGCTGAAATGACTTTCTCCGTACGAGAAAAGAAAAATAAATATTTGACCCTGCAGGATGACCTCCTTGTTTGAAACTCTTCTGCAAAACTGATCTAAGTCAGAATAAGAATGTGGAACAGAATACGGAACAACAGAGTTGGAAAAGACACCTTGGAAACCTTCTAGTCTCAAGCAGTTTTTTTCATTTCTACGTCCTCGGAGCACTCTCTCTTTGTTCCCCCTGTGGGAATTAGCCTTCTTGTAGGAACTTTGTAGGGTGGATACAGCTGAAGCCTGACTCACCATCCCCTAATTGTTCTCCTTCTCCTCACTCAACCTCCAGAGAAGACAGACAATTTTCCTTCTGGAGTAACCCAACTGTGGCAAAAATCTCCCCGCGGACTAGGAGGAAAGGCCTCTCATTGAAGCAAGAGGAATTGGGTTTTCAAAAAAGAGAAAGCCAGGGTAATGGCTAATGAAAGAGTCCCAGAGGAGTTGAGATGGGCTTCTTAAAAGCAGAACATCTGGTTGAAGAAAGAGAGGCCAAGCCATTACCGAGAAAGGCCGCCAACAAAACACATTGCAGGAGGAGAGGCTGTCAATCTGTGACGAGAGGAAATAGGACAGCCGGATAGCACCATTTCCAACTATCCATCTAAGAAGCTGCCCCAAAGAAGAGGGGGTCAGTCTATTCTCCAGAGCACCTGAAGGCAGGACAAGAAGCAATGGATGGAAACGAACTAAGGAGAGAACCAACCTAGAACTAAGGAGAAATTCCCTGACAGTTAGAACAATGAATCAATTGACTCCAGGAATTATGGTTGCTCTATAACTGGAGTCTTTCAAGAAGAGATGGGCCAACAATTTGTCTGAAGTGGTATAGGGTTTCCTGCTTGAGCAGGGGGTTCGACTGGAAGACCTCCAAGCTTCCTTCCAACTCTGTTAACTAGCGGATTAGATTGAAATTCCAGCTCCCTTCGTCCCAGGCATCCAGATTTGATTAAAAGGCATCAGGTTTCGGGAACTACCAATCCCTTCCTTGGATGCAAGGAGTGGCCAAATTTGAACCACATTCTTTTGGGCACCCCATGCCTCGCAGGGAGGGAGTTGCCGCTCACCAACGCTGATGCTGTTTAATCAAATGTGTTGGTTGCAAAAGAAGCTGCCCAAAGCTGCCCTGATTTTTCAGCGCAAGACAAACACTCGTTCCCAGATGTTCCAGGCAGCATTTGAGAGGGCTATAAAATAATCCCAAATTTAAGACTGGAAGGGAGAGAGAGAGAGACAGAGGGATGGGGGGGAAGGGAGGGAGGGAGGGAGAGAAGGAGAGAGAGTGATGGACAGACACAGGCAGACAGATAGATAAATACAAAGATAGATGATAGAGAGACAGATGTTCCCAGATGTTCCAGGCAGTATTTGAGAGGGTGTAAAATATCCCAAGCTTAAGACTGGAAGAGAGGGAGGGAGGGAGGGAGGGAGGGAGGGAGGGAGGGAGGGAGAGACAAAGACACACACAGAGAGAGACAGAGAGACAGAGACAGAGACAGAGAGAGAGAGAGAGAGAGAGAGAGAGAGAGAGAGAGAG